>PVHP010030117.1:0-22052 GCA_004024765.1 Zapus hudsonius
ATGTTTTCTGAAAGACAAACACAGTGTTTTCTATAAGATCACAGTACAATTGTCACTCCAGGCTTGCACCCTCTTCGGGAAGAAAAGTCCAAAGTTGCCAGGTGTGGTGGCGCACGCCTTTAATCCCAGCACTCAGGAGGCAGAGGTAGGAGGATCGCCATGAGTTCAAGGCCACCCTGAGACTACAGAGTGAATTCCAGGTCAGCCTGGGCTAGAGGGAGACCCTACCTCGAAACACCAAAAAAAAAAAAAAGAAAAAATCCAAAGTCCTCTTCTCCTTCTCAGAAGCCCAATGTTTATCTTGACCAGAGTCACACGTTCTCCTCATGGCAGTCTCTGCATGGGCACTGGGTGGTATGAGAGACGAGAACACGGTGCAGTTCCAATACTGGGCTAGTCTACAACCTACTTTAATGGCAGTTTGAGGATTCTCTTAGACTAGACCACATAGTGTTTGGTTAATTACAACTTGGTCTTAGGATGCATGTAGCTTTAAGAAAAACTAGTCGCTTCGGATGGAAACCTCTGTGGAAATACACAGTTTGGAGAGAAGAATAAAATCCTGTTCAGCTAGAGAGCACCAAACACTGATATGGTGAGAAGCCTGTGTTTGCTCCTCATCACGTCAATGTAGACGCACTGCTAAGCAAGAGCTGGACAAGTTTCTTCCACTTTTGGGACGAGATGACAGATGAACAAGGGACCTATAACCACAGTCATTCAATCAACACAGGATAGGCCATTGAGACAGAAACCAACGATCTTCGACACAAAGACCCCAAAACTCACAACCTTAAAGCAGCCTCAATACTCATCCACCACGACTCAGGGAACTGAGCGGAAGAGGGGGCGGAAAGATTGTGAGAGCCGTGGTGGGGGAGACTGTCTGGAGGCATGGCACCCCTCAGTAACAACACACTTGGGCCAGGAAGACCGGGATGAGTACTAGGCTATCCAGGATCCCTTGCCACAAGGACTAATCCAGACAGCCCACGGAGGAGGATATCCAACTGATCAGGGATGGGGAGGGGGGAATTGGGGAATTCGGGATAACAACGCGTGGTTTGCCCACTAAATAATGTAACTCATTATGGACAATAAATATATATTAAAAAAAGAAAAAGAAACAAGCCTGAGCATGAAGTGTGTAACAGTGATTATCATCTGCATGTGGTTTTGATTATTAGAAAAAAAAACGGTTTTTGTTTTTCATTATTGTCATCCTGATCCAATTTCTATGTCAGGCTGGTGCTGAGTGCAAAGGATGCCAGGCGCCCCCGGCTCTCCTAGCCTTCCCCTCCCCTCCCTCCCTGTGGTATCCCTTTCTTCTCTTCCCCCCATATTTCTTCTCTTAGCTTCTAGTGGGGAACTGTTGAAAGCTGATTATTTAGAATAATTAGTCAATTGAACAGCAGAAATTAGAGCTCAGTGGATAGAGTGCTTGTCATGCCAAGAACCCGTGTTCCCGCAGTGTGGCAAGTGTCTCTAATACCTTGGAGGAGAAGGGAGGTGGAGGCAGGAATCTCCCAGAAGCTGTTGGCCAGCTAGCCTGGGGATCACAGCAAGAGGCCCCGGGGCAAGCATTCTCTATCATTCTCTCCCCTTCCCTCTCTCTCTTTCCCTCCTACTCTTCTTGCTAATAAATTTAAAAGATATTAGAAAAAACCTTTCCCCCATCAGCTGCTTTTGGTCAGGTGTTTTGTACCTGTTACCTTGTAGTTTATTGACCCGACCCTGGGGCCTAGATAACGGAGGTCGCAAGGGGGACCCTAGCCTGGAGGAGTGGGAAAGAAGGGGAGCGAGAGAGGAGACCAAGACAGGAGTCTGATCCAGGTCTGTTGATTGCAGGCAACGGGCGAGCTTAGATGCTAAGAACAAGGAGGCGGCTGCACGGTTCACTTTGTACAAAGTATAAGTTTTTCAAACCCTGTTGCCATAGGCAGTCACAGTGGCCTGGTATTATCATAATTAGCTGCAAATGGCTGGTTTTGGGAAGCACATAACATTGCTAGATGTCCGCAGAGCTCAGGGTCCACAGTGGGGCAATGCCTCAGACCCTGACACTCGCCTGCAGGAAGGTATTCTTTCCAGTAGTGGCTGAGACGTGGGGAATTGAGAGCATCAGAGCCTCCTCTCCGCTCTTGGCTGGACAAATAACTCAGGTGCGAGGGTCTTGGAAGCTCGATGTTCACACGAAGCTCTTACTGAGTCAGTCACCTTCTGGATTTTTGTCTCAGGACTTTCAACAAATGAAACCCAGAGACCAGAGATAAAGTTTAGAAAGATTATAGAAATAGTTTACAGAGCTCAAGAAAAACCTTCCAAGAAGGAAGGAACACAGGGCTCTTTCCCAGTGGGACAGGAGTGGAATTCCTGGAAAATGGGAAACCCACCTAGAGACCCAGGTTAAGGTCTTTAAGGTTCCATGGTTGGAAGACTGGTCAATTGGGTCCTGACACTGGATGTCTGGGGTTAGGTGTTCTGGTAAAGAGCAATTTTCCCAGGAACTTTCATCGCACAGGGAAGGTATAACCTTCAAAAGGGTGATTATCTCTTCTAGGAAAGGGAGGAAGAAATAAAACAAAGCCAGAGTCTCCCTTCCAGGCTCACAGACATTCCCCTGTTCCAGCGCCTCACTTTGGCAATCCTGACCCCTTAAACTGTCTCGGCTGGAGAGGAACATTGCTCCATCACCCTCCCCATTCTTCTGAGCTGGAGCCAAGTCTCTTAGTGATCGGGGTCACAAGCTCTGGTGATTCTAGGGTCTCTGCTCCTTTTGGGACTGGGTTTCCAGTGCGCATGGCCATGCCCAGCTCTTCAAGTGGGTCCTGGGGATCAAACTCCAGTGGTGTCTCAGGACTCCTCAGGCCCTCATGCAAGCCCAGGAAGAGCTCTTAACCACTGGGACTTCTCTCTGATCACACCCCCATGGGGCTTATAGTTCTAATAGAAGGAGCAGGTGCCTTTATGTGTGTGTTAAATTCTATTGTCAACTTGATCAGAGGAGGAATCAAGTAAGAGGCACACCTCTGGCATTTCTGTGAGAATGTTTCCAGGATAGACTGATGGAGGGAGGGAGGAAGGCCTTCCTCCAGAGTGTGCAGACTAAGCAAGCACTCTACCACTGTTGTATATCCCTAGACCTCTTTTACTTTTTATTTTGAGACAGTGATGAAGAATAGGCGATAGAAATTGGCTAGGCAGCCGGGCGTGGTGGCGCACGCCTTTAATCCCAGCACTCCTGAGGATGAAACTGCATTGGACAGGAGTCAGGGTGGCATCTTCTGTTTTTCTCTTTTGACTCCTGTCCCCAACTGAACCTGCTTAAAAGAAACTGAGTCTAGCCAGGCGTGGTGGTGCACGCCTTTAATCCCAGCACTTGGGAGGCAGAGGTAGGAGGATCACCATGAGTTCAAGGCCACCCTGAGACTACATAGTGAATTCCAGGTCAGCCTGGGCTAGAGTGAGACCCTACCTCGAAAAACAAAAACAAAAACAAAAACAAAAAAAAAAAAAAAGAAATTGGCTAGGCAGTTTAGGGTTAATG
The DNA here is from genome assembly GCA_004024765.1 of Zapus hudsonius. NCBI lineage: Eukaryota > Metazoa > Chordata > Mammalia > Rodentia > Dipodidae > Zapus > Zapus hudsonius. The sequence goes on from PVHP010030117.1 coordinate 3,548, forward strand.
GAACCCCAAATGTGAAAAGTTTTTTTTAAGTGTTCTTGAGCCTGTGAGGAAGGAATCCAATTTTCCTTGTCTCTTTCTTCCCTAAAGAAGTCCTCTGAAGCCTCCACCTGACTGGAGGGCAGAAATGCCAAAAGGGAGGGTCTGGTTTCTTTCCTTAGCTCTGTTTTTAATTTTTTTTTTGAGGTAGGGTCTCACTCTAGCCCAGGCTGACCTGGAATTCACTATGTCTCAGGGTGGCCTCGAACTCATGATGATCCTCCTACTGTTAGAGTAAAATTAAAATTAGAATAAAAGTAGAAAATCTCAAGACAAGAGGGAGCTAATGATTAGTAAAAGGAAGTAGGATGCTGGTATGCACCTCCCCCACCTCACCCTGCTCCTATAATCTTGCCTTTATTTCCCTGTAATCTTGCATCTGTGGATAAACACAGTAAATACTGAGAATGGCCTGGCTGATGGGTTCTATAGATATGGAAAGAATGTGCAAATGCCCTGGTTACTGGAAAAGCCTGTAAAGATTCTCCAATTGTGATGCATGTTTGTATTTTCTTAAAAAGATCTGCTGAACTTAGCTCTTGGCTCATTGCCTCTGTCTTGCTATGGATACGCACTGAGCCCTGGGCATGCCTGGTTATTTTTAATAAAACCCTTTGCGTGTTGCATTGGAGAATTGGTCAGAGTCTTCTTTTGAGTCGGGGGTCTGGGGTCCTAACACTACCTCTGCCTCCCAAGTGCTAGGATTAAATGTGTGCGCCAACACGCCCGGCTCCTCCTTAGCTCTGTTTTTACCTGAAGGAGTTCCCCTTTCTTAGAGGCCAAGCTAAGACTGCAAGACTCCCAGACAGACCCCTGGGAACTGGACTGACTGGCTCATCCCCACCCCACCCCCATCCAGTACAGCCTAATTCCTATACAAGACCCCAATCTGAGATCCATGTGGATTACTCACATGGGACCCCTCCCAATTTGGGAGTTTTCAATTTTACTTTCCTTCCTAAAATACCCATTCTTGGGGACCCCTCTTGCTCTGCCTTCTTTCCTTCTCTTAAACTCTATAAGAAAATCTTTCTAAACCTCACATTCTGTAGTCCATGGTTTTCTTTGTTCCTTTATAATTTCTTTCTTTCTTTGAGAGAAACAGAGAGAGGCAGACACAGAGAGAAAAGAAATGAGTGTGGGTGCCTCTTACCCCCAGACCCATGTGCTAGTTTGTACATCTGGCTTTATGTAGAACCCAACCTGGACCATCAAGCTTTGCAAGCAAACATCTCTAACTGCTCAGTCGTCTCTCCATCTCAGGCCGATGAATTTCATTTGTTGAATTCTCTGTCTCTCAACTCAGAGAGCTAGTAGGTTGCCTAGAATTGTTCACATAGTGTCTAGATGTAAGTATATGTTCTGATTCTTTACCAAGGCTTTTTTAAACACCATCCCTCATGATTTCCTGGCTTTCTGCCCTTGGCCTGTCCTTGTTGACTCATTCAGTCTTCCTCTTTTTCTTCTTTCTTTCCTTCTTTCTTTCCTTCTTTCTTTCTTTCTTTCTTTCTTTCTTTCTTTCTTTCTTTCTTTCTTTCTTTCTTTCTTTCTTTCGTCTGTCTGTCTGTCTCTCTGTCTTTTTCTTTCTGTCTGTCTGTCTTTCTCTCTTTCTGTCTGTCTTTCTCTTTCTTTCTTTCTTTCTTTCTTTCTTTCTTTCTTTCTTTCTTTGTCTGTCTGTCTTTCTCTTTCTTCTTTCTTTGTTTCTTTCTTTCTTCCTTCCTTCCCTTTCTTTCTTTCTTTCTTTCTTTCTGTCTGTCTGTCTTTCTCTCTCTCTTCTTTCTTTCTTCCTTCCTTCCTTCTTTCCTTCCTTCCTTCCTTCCTTCCTTCCTTCCTTCCTTCCTTCCTTCCTTCCTTCCTTCTCTCCCTCCTTCCCCCCACCCCTCTTTCCTTCTTTCTTTTTCAGAACTAAAAATTAAACCCAGAGCCTCATGCATACTAGGCAAGAGCTGGGTTGCTCAATGACTCCTAACTCTTTTCAAAATTTTATTTTGAGATAAGGTCTTGCTAAATTGCCCAGGAACCTCTTGCCTCGGCCTCAAGAATAACTGGGATTAGAGGCACATGTCACTATGCCCAACAACGTTGATGTTCTTATGATTTCCTAGATGCTGTTGCTTACTTGTCTATTACTGGTTACTTCTGGCCGTGACTTTTCAGCCTAGGTTTTCATCTTAGCTACTTGAATGTTGACCCTTAGAATAATCTGGGCTGCACTTTCTGTCTTCCACAACCATTTCTTGGCCACACTTGTTGTTGCGGTCAACTTTTTAGTTGCTGCGCAGAAAGACCCCAAGCAAAGGCGGCTTATGGAGGGATGGGTTTATTTGGCTTACGGACTCGAGGGGAGACTCCATCCTGGCAGGGAAAATGATGGCATGAGCAGAGGGCTGGACATCACCTCCGCCACAGCACTGCAAACAGCGGCAGGAAGGTGTGCCAAACATTCGCAAAGAGAAGCTGGCTTATAACCCATAAGCCCACCCCCAACAACACAGCTTCATCGAGGTTGTAAAACCCAAACTGCCATCCGCTGAGGGTCGATCTATCAGAACACATTCATTGGTTTGTGGGGGACACACTTGTCACGACTACTCTTCACCCGTGGTGAACAAAGATGGAGTTTTCAGTCCACACACAGAACCTAGAATCTTTGTAGCTGTGGCTTCTAACCAGTCTGCTAAAGGTCAGAGATTGAAAAGACATGTTCGGCCTCACGGTGACACAGGCAAGTGACATGTGTCATAGCAATACAGGTCTTAATATGGGAGCCTTCACATATCCAACCTCAGTGGAGACGTCATTATAATATCTGTAACATCTCATTGAGCTGACACTCTCCCCAAATGGAGAATGTTAGTAATTTTCCATGACGCGTTCTGGGTACAAAGAACATTATTAAAACATCAACACAAAACAATTTCTGAAATAAGTATTTTCTGCCCCAGTAGAGAAAAGTGAATATGCTGTTCACTTCGCAGGCATCTATAACCTATTGTCCCCTTTCAGAGCACAGCGGGGTAAAATCAATGACTAGGAGACAGTAGAAAATAAAATCCATTCATTCCTGCTGCTCCACAGAAGTACTGAGAGAGAGCCAAGGTCGTAGCTAGAAAGGAGCCAAGTCTAGAGAGGAAGAAAGGAGACTTGGCCAAACGAGCAACGATGCTAAAAGCCAGAAGTCAGGCTGGCTGCATGGGATGTGGCCCGAGGCATGGGTCAGGGCGCTAAGTTCAAGATTAAAGCCTGGGATGGTGGGGAGAAGGCTGTTTGGGCTGCAGAGAGCACAGGGACCTTGGGCGGCTTGGTGACTCAGTGTCCCTGACTGGAGGGATTCGCCAATCACAGCTGACGCCTTTCCTGATTCCTTGATTTTGGCAGGATCTGCAGCCTCACTGCAGTTCATCTCGCCACTCTCTAAAAGCAGGCTTCTCCTTGGAAATCTCGTGAATTCTCGCCAGCTGTAGTATCTACTGGTTAGTGGCTCATTTTGAAATGCTGACTCTCTTCTTCAAAAAAATCAGAAAACTGGGGCTGGAAACAGGGCTCAGCAATCACTCTGAGAACCTGAGTTCAGATCCCCAAAACCTACATAGCCAGAAGCTATGGCAGCTTTTGTTATCCCAGTATAGCCATGGTGAGAAGGGAGGCAGAGACGGTAGAATTTTCTAGAAGCTCTCAAATGCAGCTGGAAATGGCAAAGAGAAACTTCAAAATGAGTTTTTTTTTTAAATACAAGACTTGTGGTTTGTTTTATTTATTCATTCTCAAGCAGAGAGATACACAGAGAGATAGAGAAAGAGAGAGAGAGAGAGAGACAGAGAGCAAGCACCAGGGCCACCACCTTGTGGGCCTGGCTTATGTGGGTCCTGGGGAATTGAACCCTGGGCCTTAGGCACTGGAGGCAAGTGCCTTAACCGCTGAGCCATCTCTCCAGCCCTCAAAATGACTTTTGAGGGTAGGATTGACCCCCAGATTGTTCTTTCACCTTTGCACACGTGCACCAAGAGTTCCTGCGCACCTGCACACACATATCCACCAAGTGAATTAATAAAATTCAGAAAATTAAAAACAGCCCTTGCAAACGTTTTTTTTTTCCAGAGTTTCATGTATTCCAAGCTAGCTCTGAACTTGCTACGTAGCTGAACCTTGAACCTCAGATTCCCTAGCCTCTAACTTCTGAGAGTTGGGATTGCAGGTAACCACAAGTTTAGGGGTAACCAGACTCCCCAGAAAGTGAAAGCAAGGAAGGGTTTTCAGGCCTGTGGTTTCGGGGAGCATCTGGGTCCTTGTACTTTGCTGGAGGTCAGAAGTGTCAGAATCTGGCCTTCCCTTATCTCCTTGTCTCTAAAGAAGTTCTGCTTTAACAAAATTATTTATGTGACAGAGGGGAGCGCTGCTTTGTGCATCTGGCTTTCCATGGGCACTGGGGACTCAAACCAGGGCAGGCAGGCTTTGCAAGCAAGCGCCTTTGACCACTGAGCCATATCTCCAGCCTCCAGTTCCACTTTCCTAGGAGAGATCAACACCTCCTACAGAGAAGGTTACACCCTTCCTGGAAGTGCAACAGAGGAGCTGGGATTAGAATTTAGATACTACCCAGCAAAATTCCAATGCACCTCAGAATTTAAGGAGTCCCCGAATTCTTGTCTATAAAGTTAAAGAATTAAAAGTATAGACCACCAGAGGGTAAGGTATAGTGGGAGACTTTATTTAAAGGAAAATGGGAAGTTACAGAGATCTCCAGCCTCCAGTGTGGGGAGAACACGTGGGAGAGGGTTTAACGAAATCTATGCTGTTGAATTAACTAAACAAGCAGGAAAAGAAAAGATCATAAGGAACGGTTCAGGTGGGAGAGAAATCCAGCTGGGAGACCTTAGCTAATGTCCTTCTGCTAAGCCATGTGAGGGAAGAAGAGACAGAATTATCTGTTCAGGGAGTATTTTCTGCCCCAGGTGAGCAGAGAGACAGCTGGTTGGTCCACACCTGACCAATCAAAAAGTTTTAGCACCTAGGTTTGAGCTCTAGCTAGAGACACCTCCCACTCAAGGAGGGTCTATGGAGTTAACTGTCACAGAAGATTGCCTTTTCCCAGAAAACCTGACCCCAGACACATGACATCAGGACAGAACTGACCAGTTCAGTTCCCCGCACCCAGAGGATGCTCTTAAAAGACCATAACCTGGGTCTCGAGGTGGGTCTCCCCATTTTCTGGGAACCCCTTCTTGCCTCCTATTGGGCAAGAGCTCTGCATTTGTTCCTTCTCTTAAGTCTTCTGTCTCCTAAGCTGTAAACCTTCCCTAATAAATAATAAAATCTTTCTAAACTTCACCTCTGGTCTGTGGGGTTCATTTGTTGCAATTCACAAGACAAGAATCTAGAGGCCACTTATATAAGTGAAAGCTTTGTGTGACCTTGGAGCTTCTGGGACCCTGGCTCCTGAATTATTGTCCACTCAAGAGATAAGGTTCGGGCTGAAGAGATGGCTTAGCAGTTAAGGCGTTTGCCTGCAATGCAGAAGGACCAGAGTTCGATTCCCCAGTGCCCATGTAAAGCCAGATGCACAAGAGGGCACATGTGTCTGGAGTTCATTTGCAGTGGCTTGGAGGCTCTCTGTCTGCCTCTCTCTCTCTCTCTCAAATAAATAAATAAAATATTAAAAAAAAGAGATAAGGTTCATATACTCTCAAAGAGAGCCCAAATTCCCAGATGATTGGGGAAAGAACCCAAGAGCTTTTTGCATGCTTTCCCTAAGCACTCTACTAGGCCTCTTGAACTTAGTACCATCATCTTGACCTAGTTTAGGTTGTGCTTCTTTTTTAAAAAAATATTTTATTTATTTATTAGAGAGAGAGAGAGAGGCAGACAGAGAATATGGGCGCACCAGGGCCTCCAAGCCACTGCAAATGAACTCCAGACACATGCGCCCTCTTGTGCATCTGGCTGTATATGGGCTCTGGGGAATCGAACTCTGGTCCTTCTGCATTGCAGACAAATGCCTTAACCGCTAAGGCATCTCTTCAGCCCTAGGTAGTGCCTCTTAATGCACAATGCTCAATCAAGTCACAAGAGCAAGATTTTTTTTAAAAAAAAATTTATTTATTTATTTGAGAGATGAGAGAGAGAGAGAGAGAGAGAGAGAAGAGAGAGAGAGAGAGAGAGAATGGGAACACCAGGGTCTCCATCCACTGCAAATGAACTCCAGATCTATGGCCCTCTTGTGCATCTGGCTTTTATATGGGCACTGGGGGCTCAAACTCAGGTGCTTCTGCTTTGAAGGCAAATGCCTTAACTGCTAAACCATCTCTTCAGCCCAAGAGCAAGATTTTTAAAATGTCAAGCCGGGCGTGGTGGCGCACGCCTTTAATCCCAGCACTCAGGAGGCAGAGGTAGGAGGATCGCAGTGAGTTGGAGGCCAGCCTGAGACTACAGAGTGAATTCCAGGTCAGCCTGGGCTAGAGTGAGACCCTACCTTGAAAAAAAAAAGATTTTTAAAATGTCATAGCATAGCATGAGGGAATGTTCATTCGATGCAAAATTCAGCAGAACGTCACTCCACGGCTTGGGCATATGGTCAGTGTTCTCTCTCTCTCTCTTAGGCCAGCTGTGAGGAGAGTATTTGGGAGAGTGAGGAAAGCTCCCTAACCCCTTTAAGGGAAAACTTCATCAGTGTTGAACCAAGTTTTGCTAGTCTCTGAGGTCTGGGAGGAAATATAATAAAATTTGCATTTATATAGCATTCCTCATGTTCTTGCTTTATATGTGCTATTCATATTAAAGAAAAACACAATTAAGAGTTAGTTCCAAAATACCAGGTCAAACATATCAAACAAAATCAGGAATGGCAATTAGTGCTAGAATACCAGAGCAAACAGATGGCTATTGAGTTTGGATTTAAGAAGAGAAATAAGACAGCACCCGCCGCATATCAATGGAATGGTGATTCTGGAGCCATGACAGGAGCCTGGGCTACTGAGAGCCAAGTTGAGATAGTGATGGCCCTATGCAGAGGTTTAAATTGGTAAAAATCTGGTAGAGGTAAAATTATCAAACACGTGCCATGTGCTACCAACTATGTCCTGTGCTAAGGACCCAAAGATAATCAGATTTGAATTCTGTGTTTAAACTGATTGTCATCCAGGTTAAAGGAAGAAAGCACGCATGGAAAACACCCAGGGGAACTGTATGTGATCGTCTCTTCCAGGCATAAAATAAGACCTGGTATTTTATGTCAAATAAAAACAATCTCAGAACCCCCATCTGTTCTAAAATCCAGAAAGCTCTAAAAATGAACAGATTTCCTTAAGATCGAGCTGAAACTTGATACTTTTTGGCTACCTTATTTTGCGTGAATAGTCTTATGATTCACTGTATAGATATTGTGTTTGATGTGGGGGGGTCTTACTTAATTAACTAATTAATTAATTTGTCTTGGGTGCAAAGAATCAAACACTGGGCCTCCTGCCTGTTAGGCAAAGGCTCTAAACAGAGCACATCTCGAGCTCAAGAGTGGGGGTCTTAGCCCCACCTTGCTGAGTAGGCGACATCCGATATAATATCGTCTGTGAACTGTCATTCTTTCATAGGACCGCACGAGGTCCAGTGCTTGTGGATCGACAGGTATTTTTTTTCTCTGCATCCCTGTTTCTTCACGTTTTGTTCCCTATTAATTCAGTGCCTGGCTTTGTTCCTCTGACTGCGGCTGAATTGCTCTCCCCAAGGCTTCTTTCTTAGTTTTCTGTTTGCCTTACTCCGAGTGGGCTGGAGGCTCAGCATCCCAGCCTTAAAAACTCTTTCCTGGGCTTCCCTTTGCCTTCCCTCCTAGACTAAGTCTGTTTGGCTTGTCAGCCCCCTCCCACAGTTCAGAACTCCCCACAGGGCCTTTCCCACTGCAGGTCCTAATAAATATTTGTAAAGAAGCAATTCCCCAAGGCTGGACTTTCTACTGTCCCTGCAGGCTCCAGGTCCCCTGGGAGCTCATCCCTCTTCAGCTGTCCCCAGGGGCAGAGAGAAATCTGCATATTCAGATCTGACTGGTCCCTGGAATGCCTTTCTCATTGTTCCGGTGTTTACTGATCCCTTCACCTAATTGTCTTGCCAGCTTCTTACATTCAACATCTGTATATTCAACATCTCACTTGAGTAGGTGTGGACGGTGAAAACTGGAAGGCTGGTGGGGGGGCTGCCAGACTGCAGGAAGGACATTTTTCTTTTCTTTTTCTTTTTTTAAATTTTATTTTCAAGCAGAGAGATGAGAGAGAGAGTGAGAGAAAGAGAGAGAGCACCAGGGCCACCACCTTGTGTGTCTGGCTTATGTGGGTCCTGGGGAATTGAACCCCGGGGCCTTAGGCACTGGAGGCAAGTGCCTTAACCGCTGAGCCATCTCTCCAGCCGCAGGACATTTTTCTTTTAGCGTTTCTTTGTCTCTTGCATTTGTGACCATCTGGAAAAGGCATAACTAAGGAGACAATAAGAAAAACCAGTGGTTGCCGAGTTTGAGAGGAAGACTAAGGTGGAACACAGGATTGTTAGGGCCGAGAGGAGAGTGTCCAGCGTGAGACACTTGTCAAAACCATGGAAGGTGCAACACAGGAGCACCAATGTAAACTCTGGACTTGCGGTGATATTGACATGTGATATTGACATGGAAGTATAGATTCCCAGTGTATAACAAATGGCCCCCACTAATGCAAGGTCTTCATGGTGGGCAGGGTGTGTGTGTGTGTGTGTGTGTGTGTGTGTGTGTGTGTGTGTGTGTAGATGGCATGTGGGAACTCAGCTTATATTGCACTCAATTTTGATCTAAAAAATAGTTTATTGAAAAAACAAGAAGGGACCTATAACCACAGCCATTCAATCAACACAGGATAAGCCAATGAGACAGAAACCAAGGATTTTCAACACAAGGACCCCTAAGCTCGCAACATTAAAGCAGCCTTAATACTCACCCACCACGACTCAGGGAAGTGAGCAGAAGAGGGGGCGGAAAGAGTGTGAGAGCCGTGGTGGGGGAGACTGTCCGGAGACATGACACCCATCAGTAACAACTCACTTGGGCCAGGAAGACCGGGATGAGTACTAAGATATACAGGATCCCTTGCCACAAGGACTAATACAGACAGCCCACGGAGGAGGATATCCAACCGATCAGGGATGGGGAGGGGGGAATTGGGGAATTCGGGATAACAACGCATTGTTTGCCCACTAAATAATGTAACTCATTATGGACAATAAATATATATTAAAAAAAAAGAAAAAACAAGAAGGGTGTTGGGGAGACGGTTCAGTGCTTAAGGTACTTGCTTGCGAAGTCTTCAGCTCTTAGTTTGATTCCCCAGGACCCATGTAAAGCTGTCTTCAAAGCTGGGCCTGCGCCTGTGATCCCAACCCTCCTACCACAATGGGAGATGGAAAACGGAGCCAGGAGAATAGGAAGCTGGGGCCAGATAGTTTGATGTTGGTTTGCGGTCTGGCAGTTCATTTGCAGAGAAGGTAGACCACTCAGAACTCTGAATTGTCTTCTGAACGCCACACATGTGTGTGGCATGTCTACGCACACACATCCATCACACACATAAACACATACATCACACACACAAATCAATCACTATTTAAAAAAACAAGAAAGAAAAACACAAGGCAAGTCCTGGTACTTAACATGGACGGGGTTTTGCGCTGGAGACTTACAGCATTTATATGAAGTAGAGTCTCAAACAATCCACCCACCAGGGCCACTGGAGGACCGTGGGTTCCTCACTCTTTCTTGGCAGAGCCTCTCTGCTCAGCCTTTGGCCATTGCTTTGCTCAGAAATGCTGTCTCAAGTACTTGGACTTTTCTGCTTTCTCTACTGTTCTGTATGACAATATTGCCCCGTCAAAAGGTACATTTCAAGCCGGTTGTTTCCTCAAAAACAACCACACGGGGCTGGAGAGACGGCTCAGAGGTTAAGGCACTTGCCTCCAGTGCCTAAGGACCTGGGTTCAATTCTCCAGTGCCCACATAAGCCAGATGCACAAGGTGGTGCATGGGTCTGGAGATCATTTGCAGTGGCTGGAGGCCACTCTCTCTCTCTCTTTGTATGTATCTCTCTGCTTGCAAATAAATAAGTAAAATATTAAAAAAAGAAAAACCAACCACACACTGTGCTTTAACAGAAGTCTTGGCTCATGCTTGCCTCTGGGGACCCGTCTCCCTCTTCCCCATCCCTGCCTTTTTCTCCTGCCCCAATGCAGCCTGTCTCGCCCCTCCTCATTGTCTTCCATGTAGCTCATCAACATGACTTTGTTCCAAACCTTCAACTCTGATAATGGAAACTCCGCTTAGTTTGCCCAAGGGGATTATTACACTTGGACCAACCAGTCTGGCAGGAATCTGGGTGACTTTAATGAGATGTTGGCTGGTTCTGCATTGTCTCAGGCAGGAGCTTCTTTCTTTCTTCTTTTTAAAAAGAGTTTCCCTATTTATTTGCAAGCACAGGGAGATAGAGGAGAGACAGAGAGAATGGGCGTGCCAGGCCCTCCAGCTGCTGCATCTGGCTTTCTGTGGGTACTGGGGAGTTGAACCTGGGTCGTTAGGCTTTGCAGGCAAGCACCTCAACAGCTGAGTCAGCTCTCCAGACCCAAAAGATTATTTAAAAAGGTTATTTTTTTTGGGGGGGGTGAAGAGATGGCTTAGTGGTTAAGGCATTTGTCTGCAATGCAGAAGGACCCGAGTTGGATTCCCCAGCGCCCATATAAAGCCAGATGCACAAGAGGGCGTATGTGTCTGGAGTTCATTTGCAGTGGCTGGAGGCCATGGTGTGCCCATTCTCTCTCTCTCTCTCTCTATCTCTCTCTCTCTTTCTCTCTCTCTCATAAATAAATAAAATATATTTTTTAAAAAAAAGGTTCTTTTTTTAGGATCCATAGGGGACTGTGTCTTCTTTTCCTTTTTCTCCCTGTCTGATCTTTTATTTTTTTCCTTTATTTTCCCTATTCCTTTCTTTTGTTTTTGAGACAAGGTCCAAGTTAATCTCAGAGGCTGACCTCAAACTCATAATTCTCCTGCCTCAGCTTCTTGAAGGCCTTACAGACATGAGCTGTCTGACTACTTTGTGGTTTTTTTTGAGAAGCAGAGTAGTTTTAGATGTTGAGAGGTAAAGGACAAAATTCGCCCAATTATGTTCATAGGAAGTGGATTAGATGTTTTCCCCGGCTTCCTTAATTCCTGACAAAAAGAATATTCTGTGAAATATGAGCATTGTGTGAAATGCAAATTTCTGCATCCGTAAATAAAGTTTTAATGCAACATGGTCATGGGGTCACTGACTGCCCCCTGTGGCGCCCATGACTTATAAAATCCAACCTTCCAGCTGTGCTAGAGACTCTTCCCTTCCTCGGACCTGAACAGCCTGGCTCAGCATCCTCTTCGCACCTTCCTGAAAGGAGCCAGGACTTCAGTGAGGCCAGGGCCTGGGAGCTCAGGAGAGGCGGTGGGAACAGTGCCCTCTGGAGGGGGCCTGGAAAGAGGATGCCCGGTTTCCTTTTACCTTTTTTAAAAAATATTTTATTTATTTATTCATTTTCAAGCAGAGAGATACAGAGAGATATCTATCTATCTATCTATCTATCTATCTATCTATCTATCTATCTATCTATCTATCTATCTAGATCTATCACAGCTGGAAGGTTAGATTTTATAAGTCATGGGCGCCACAGGGGGCAGTCAGTGACCCCATGACCATGTTGCAGTAAAACTTTATTTACGGTGACGTTTCACACAATGCTCATATTTCACACACAGAGAGAGAGAGAGAGAGAGAGAGAGAGAGAGAGAGAGAGAGAGAGAGAGAGAGAGAGAGAGAGAGAGAGCACCAGGGCCACCACCTTGTGGGTCTGGCCCATGTGGGTCCTGGGGAATGGAACCCAGGGCCTTAGGCACTGGAGGCAAGTGTCTTAACCGCTGAGCCATCTCTCCAGCCCTTCATTTTACTTTTGACAGACTAGTAATTGTTCATCTTTGGGGAACATTTGTACATTGTAGTTTGATGACCCCACTATTCTTGGTTCTGCTTATGGCCCAGCTGAAGACCCTTGGGCTGATCCCTCGAATTCTCTGGAATCCCCATCTGTAAAAGGAGGAGGTTCTCTGTCACACTTGCTCTTCCCTGTTTCCCTCTGCTCGGCCTCCTTAAGGAATTCTCACCCTAACTCTTGAACGACTGAAAGCAGAGGTGGGTTTCAGCCTGACACTTGCTCCGAGGCCCTGAAGGTTCCCCAGAAGACATTCCCAGCCCTAAAGGACTAGAGCCCTGCAGCTCCTGGCTTTTCTGACAGATCCCAAACCCACAATCCAGATCAGAGCAAAGCTTTTCAGAGAAGGGGGTCGCAGCCCTAAAGCATCTCCTCACAGGGTAATCAGAATTTTCTCTTGTGCTGGTACCACAACCTAGAAGGCTAAAATCACTCAGCCGCCCTTACTCACAGTGTTAGCTAGAATTTACAGATATTTCCTGCTTTCAGAGCCTGGGCTAAGACCTTGAGGTGCCCCAGTTATTTAATACAAACAGCAGCTCGGTGAGATAGCTGATGCATTCATTCTCATTGTACAAAACAGAAATGCCAAGACATGATGTTGGGTGTGGGGCCTGGGCCCAGGCAGTTTGCTGGTGGAGCCCATTCTTTAGGAGGCCTCCTGGGTCCCCACTTCTCATTATGGTGTGTTATGACCTAGGTTTGTTTCCTCACTGGTCACGTGGGAATCAGGACAGATGAGGACTGTGCCCATCGGTGGGGAGGGGCTCGGCTGGCTGTGGTCCTCCTATTGCTCAGTCGCTTTCTATGACTATGATCCCCAATCACTCACTTCCTCTCTCTTTTTCTTTTTATCCCAGTAAACCCTTCCTCACATAGACAGTTTCTCTGTTAAATGGTCGGTGGGGGTCGTCTTGAAAGTCACATTCTCTATTTTTAAAATTTTTCTGTTTGTTTTTTTAAGGTAGAGTCTCACACTGGCCCAGGCTGACCTGGAACTCACTCTGCAGTTCCAAGCTGGCCTCTGAGCAGACTGATTCGTAACCATCCTCCTTCCTCTATCCCCCAAGTGCTGGTATTAAAGGCATGCACCCCCCACGCCTGGCTTCGGGTTTTATTTCTTTTATAAATAAATAAGCCATGGTTTTAGACCCAGTTAAAGGTTAATTTCTTACAGATTCTTTTAACATGCCTTAGTGGACCAGATAGCATCTTTTTTTTTTTTTTTAATCTTTATTGTCCAAAATTAGATATATTTTTAAAAAGATTTTTATTTATTTATTTATTTGAGAGAGAAAGAGAGAGAGAATGGGCACACCAGGGCCTCCAGCCACTGAAAATGAACTCCAGACACATGCGCCCTCTTGTGCATCTGGATTTATATGGGCACTGGGGAATCGAACTCTGGTCCTTCTGCATTGCAGGCAAATGCCTTAACCGCTAAGCCATCTCTTCAGCCCCAAAATTAGATATATTGAATGAGCAAATATTGTGTTGATATTCCCATTTCCCTCCCCCCTGCCCCCAATCCCCTGGGTGTCCTCCTCGGTGGGCACACTGGATCAATCCATGTGGTAGGGGGTTCTGGATAGCACAGGAGGCAGCCAGGTGCCCCCCATTATGTGTTGTAGCTGAGGGGGGCAATGTCTCCGGGTAATCTCTCCCACCACGGCTCTTAAAATCTTTCCGCCCCCTCTTCCGCTCAGTTCCCTGAGTCATGGAGGGTGAGTTTTAAGTCTGTTTTATTGCTTCTACTTTAAGTTGTGTTGGAAGTGGTTGTGTCTGTCACGCTGACTTATCCTGGGTTGACTGCTTGGCTGTGGTTCTAGGTCTCTTTCTTGCCCCACCACCGTCTCAACTGTTTCACTTGGGACCCGAACGATAGGCCTGGGGTGGTTCATCTCTTGCTGGGATGTCAGCCTTCAGCCTGTGGCTCATCAGTGGAGTTGGAATGACCAGAGATCTCTCACTGCCTTCTGAAAAATACAAACAGAATCTCCATTGGAGAGTGAGATCAGTATAGGTTACATGAGACACACCTTCCTAATTTGGCAAAATTCTGTTGAGATTAGCCTCTCTGTATTTCTCTAGTAAAGGTGATTTCTTTTTGGAGCCCCAGTTTTTGGTGCCCATAGGATTTTGCCCTGAGTCCCAATTCCAGTTAAGGGTTCCTTGTCACTGAGTGGATTTCTTGGCCAATTTAAAAGCTGTTGAAACCCTCCCCACCCCACCCCCCACCCCCGCTAGGTTTTGGAGCCTCTATTACACCAGTGATCATTTCTTGGTCCGTTGATCTCTCCCAGAAGGAGGTGTGCTCAGCCTTCTCATGGCAACAGTCTGCATTTTGTATCAGGTCTCAGCTTTCTCCAAATATCATTGACCAATTTCCCCTGGCAGCTTTATGCTTTCCAGCACTGCACTTGCTACCATCTGGGTATGGATACCACTCTGGATCTCTCAGGGTCTCTTGGTGGTGTTCGATGTCTTTCTGTGGTTTCTTCAGCAATAGTATCTCACCTTTGGCCTAGGGTGGGTCTTCAAGAGCTTTGACAGAAAACTGTCTTGTTTTGGGGACCTTGTAGGTCTCTTATAAAATCCTTACTTTCATACTGTAAGCTCTTGAGAAAGAAGTGGGCATTGTCTAGTAAGAGGGGCCGTGAATGGAAGGGGAGGAAACCAAACCCCATGAAAAATTGATCAGACCTGCAACTCTCGGTCCCAGCCATGTGGTAAGCGTGCAAGCATAAAATGGCTGCTATAGTTACAGTATGGCATAAAATGGCCGATATTGCCAAGATGGCGCTGGCCTCCGCCCTATCCTCCCTGCCTTTAGGTCGTAAACAACTCCTTATTAGGATATAGATAAGCGCTTCCTCATAGCTTGCTACATCCTCTGATCACACCATCATACGTGGACCTATAGAGGATCAATACGTATGTGAGTCTGATTGGTTAGTGCTCGGTATAACTGTGCTCCCCCGACCTGGTTCGGGGCCATTCCTGTGTTCATCATAAACCTGCTGAATAAACTGCTGCTGAGAAGAGCCTGGTGTCCCCTCGTTCTTGCTGGTCGAGCCGAGACGCGACACAGCCATTGGATCCTTCCCACACTGACCAGATAGCATCTGGTTTTTGTCTTTCTGACTGGCAACAGGGCACCCCTTCTTCAGTCATAAGCTCCTCTCCGACCCAGAACCAAACTCTGTAACTTATCTGCAGGCAGGATGTGGCGGCCTGAGGAGGAGGGGTGGGAAGCAGTGTGGGTCCTGATGATGGCTGACAGGGCCACAGGGGAAGTGAGCTCCATTTTACAGCTGTGGAAACTGAGTCAGAGGAGCTCACTGTGGGGGTGGAGCATGGATGAAGTTTCTTTTGTTTGTTTCCAAGTAGGGTCTTGCTCTAGCCCAGGCTGACCTGGAACTCACTCTGTCATCTCAGTGTAAGATCGGAATTCAGGCTCCACCCTGATCCTCTTCCCCAACCAGCCTCAAGAGAAGCATCAACAAGAGTCAAAGATAAAGACTTCCCCCCTAAACAAGAGCCACACCTGGCCCGAGGGACTGTCCTTCCCGATCCTTACTGATCCTGAGAGCATGTGACCACCTGATCCCTCCACCCAACCTCATGTGACCACCTTTTCCCCTTAAAAACCCTGATCTAAACCTGCCTCGTGCGCCATTTCGCCACCCTTGGTGAAAGTGCCCGGCAGCTCTCTTTTCCTCCTATTAAAACCTTCCCTTTCAGAGCGGTCTCTCGTGGTCATTTCCATTCCAACATAAAGTATGTATATATGTTCACATGTATATGTGCCTACTTGTGAAGGACAGAGGTTGACATCAGATGTCTTCCTTAATCACCCCATTTTTAAAAAAATATTTATTCATTTTCAAGCAGAGAGAGAGAGAGAGAGAGAGAGAGAGAGAGAGAGAGAGAGAGAGAGAGAGAGAGAGAGAGAACGCACCAGGGCCACCAATTTGTGGGTCTGGCTTATGTGGGTCCTGGGGAATTGAACCCAGGGTCTTAGGCACTGGAGGCAAGTGCCTTACCGCTGAGCCATCTCTCCAGCCCCCCATTGTTTTTTTGAGACATGGTCTCTTACTGACCCTGGAGTTCACCAATTTGGGTAGATTAGCTCGACAGCTTGTGCCAGGGATCCTCCCGTCTCTGACTCCCAGCACTGAGATTACAGGATATGCCTGGCTTTTCTGTAGGCCATGGGCTCCACCTCAGATCTCCATGCTTGCACGGCTAGCCCTGTACTGACTGAGCGTCTCCCCAGGACCAGCATCTGGTTTTATTGGGCTTCTATCAATCAATATTTCCACTAGATCCCACTGGGTGAGCACCCACCCCCCCCCAAGGCCCATGCACTAAAAGTTTGCCTACTGCCTGTGGTGGTGTTGGAGGTGGAGGAATCTTTAAGAAGTGGAGCGCTAAGCCTTCCAGTAACTGGAGGCAGCCCCTTGGGGTGATCTTGGTACCCTCGTCCCTTCCTCTTCCTCTTCCTCTCTCATTTGGCAGCTGCTAAGAGTTCAGCAGCATTGTTCCTCCACGGGCTTCCCTCCATGATGTGGAGACGCAATGGGGCCACCTGAACATGGGAAACCTACGAAACCGTGAGACAAAACAGAAATGTTGGATTGTGAGAGCCTTGGTGGGGGAGAATACCCAGAGACATGGCCCCCCTCAGTAACAACACACTAGGGCCAGTGGAACCAGGCTGACTCCTAGGCTATCCATGGTCCCCTGCCCCAAGGACTGATCCAGACTGCTCACGGAGGAGGATATCCAGCTGATTGGGGATGGGGAAGAGGGACATTGGGGAACGGGGGATAACAACTCAATGTTTGCCCATTAAGTAATTGTTGCAGTCAGCTTTCTAGTTGCTGTGCAGAAAGAACCCAAGCAAAAGTGGCTTGTAGAGGAATGGGTTTATTAGGCTTATGGACACAAGGGGAGACTCCATTCTGGCACGGAAAACAATGGCATGAGCAGAGGGGTGGACATCACCTCCGCCACAGCACTGCAAACAGCGGCAGGAAGGTGTGCCAAACACTGGCAAGGGGAAGCTGGCTTATAACCCCCATAAGCCCGCCCCCAACAACACAGCTCTAATGAGGTTCTAATTCCTGAATTGCCATCAGCTGAGGATCGATCTATCAGAACAGATTCATTTGTTTGTGGGGGACACCTGGATCAAACCATGACAGTAATGTAACTCATTATGGACAATAATAAAAAAAACCAGGAATGTTTCAGCTTTTAAAAAATATTTTATTTATTTTTTTTGCAAGCAGAAAGTTACAGAGAGAGAGTAAGGGTGCGTCAGCCTCCAACCACTGCAAACAAACTCCAGATGCATGCACCATTTTGTGCATCTGGCTTATGTGGGTACTGGGGAATCAAATCCTGGCTTTTCAGGCAAGCGCCTTAACCATTGAGCCATCTCTCCAGCCCTATTTCTGCTTTTTAAGGTGATTGCCTCAAGTAGTTCATTCCAGTAATGAAAAGCTGACCAACACAGATGCTTTCAAGTTCATGAATTGTTCTTTGTGTGGCTTCCATCCTTTTATTTTTGTTTCCATCCCCTGTGCAGGGCAGACGCTGCTTGTATGGGGCAGGAGAAAAAGCGTGGGCTTCATACAGGTAAAGCCCAATGCTGAAATCCAGAATCTGTCTTTTACTTGGGGGGTTCTTGGCCTCAGTTATTTTATTGGTGAAGTAGGAAGTAATAATTCTGGGTGGGGAAATTCTGCAGGCATTGAGTCTGGCTCTGATTGCTTCCTACTTTTTGCACCTGTCATAGGATTCTTCATCCAGTAGCTATTCTCTAAAGACCAGTTAGTCAGCTGTGGCTAATATACAGGCATTGGCTGCGTGAATTTTTCACCAGCCTTGGAAACAGCAATTTGGTCTGTCCCAGCTGGACTGTATTCCCTCTGTGCTCATTTCCTTGGGGGGTTTCAAACATATCCAAAGATCGAGGCAGGTCTTGCCTCCAGGGGGCTGAACGTGCAGAAGAAAACATTGGGTGCCGTATGACTACAGTTAGAAGTGGGGTGGGGTCAGGACCTCGGGTCAGGGCTCCCCATCAAGCAGTGCTGAGAGGAACAATCAGCAAGTGAGAGTTAGAGGCAAGAAACAAATGCCAGGGGCCCCTCGGGAGCATTCCAGACAGTGGTCAGAGGTCAGTGGCTCTCGGGAGCATCCCAGGCAGTGGTCAGAGGTCAGTGGCCCTTGGGAGCTTCCCAGACAGTGGTCAGAGGTCAGTGACCTCTCTAGAGCATCCCAGGCAGTGGTCAGAGGTCAGTGCCCCTCGGGAGCATCCCAGGCAGTGGTCAGAGGTCAGTGGCCCTCTGGAGTATTCCAGGCAGTGGTCAGAGGTCAGTGGCCCTCGGGAGCTTCCCAGGCAGTGGTCAGAGGTCAGTGATCTCTCTGGAGTATTCCAGGCAGTGGTCAG
>PVHP010030118.1:0-21923 GCA_004024765.1 Zapus hudsonius
GATTCTATTTTTAGTAGTCTCCCAGTCACTCGCTCCCATAGTGCATCTTGTTTTGGGAGCCCTAAAGTATGGGATCCGGTGCCTATCGCCCTGAATCCCTAGTTCCAAACAAGGGGTCCCCCTCACTGAGTGGAAAATTGGTCGAATTTGAAAGCTGTTGATTGTCTCCCCCAGGCCGAGGCTCCTCCATTACACCAAGAAAACACTTGTATTTTTATAATTAAAACTTAGAATCCTATGACACCTCCTGAAATTAATGCAGACATGAAACTTCTGTGCTAGGAAGTTTTATCACACACACCACTACCAAGGTCAACATACACTCTGATAATTTTTTTTTTACAAGGACCATTGTAAACAAATACGTTCATAGGCACATTTAATTATGTCAAAACCCTCTTAGGTAGAATATTAGTCAGCTATTTGTAATTGTGACAAAATCCTGAGGAAAACTTAGAGAAAGGATTGATTTTTGACTCAAGATTTTAGAGGTGTCAGTCCACGGTTGCTGGCTTTGTTTTTGGACCATGATGAGTCTGAGCAGCATGGCTGTGGGTGTGTGGCAGAGAAGGCTGTTCAGGCAATTCATGGCAGTCAGGAAGACAGAGAGAGAGAGAGAGAGAGAGAGAGAGAGAGAGAGAGAGAGAGAGAGAGAGAGAGAGAGAGAGAATTGATTTCTGTCCATTTCAAATGATCCCATCTGCGATATTTTGTTACAGGATAAGAATGGATTTTCTGCAGAACATTGATGATCAGAGAGAGAGAGAGAGAGAAAGAGAGAGAGAGTGAGAGAGTCCAACTTTCTGCCATCAGACCCTACCTCCCACTACTTCACAAAGATATTATTAAATTATTAAATTAGGACACCACTCATGAATTAACCCATGAGTCAGAGCCCCCATGATCCAATCACCTGCCAATGATTGATTCCATCAGCTTCAATTTTGGGGGGACATTTCACATGTAAATGATGGAGATACTTCTTATTCCTACTTGTCAGATGAAGCAAGCTAGTTAAGAGACACTGGTAAAATTAATCTGCATCACAAATAGTTTGGTTCATTGGTGATTTGTACTCTTGACTCGTGTGATAAGAACATAAGGACTTAGAAATGACCATTAAGGAGTGAAGATTTCTAAATGACACTTCTTTCTTTTTTTACTATTTATTTATTTGAATGTGGTATGTATGTATGTATGTATGTATGTATGTATGTATATATGTATTTATGTATGTGTGGGCATGTCAGGGCTCTTGCTGCTGCAGACGACACCAGACACTTGTGTTACTTTTTGTGTCCAGCTTACATGGGTGGCTTGGGAATTGAACTCAGCCATCAAGCTTAGCAAACCAGTGCCTTTAACCGCTAAGCCATCTCCTCAGCCCCTAAGTAACAAATTTTTAAGTTATCTAGCTTTGGGAATGAGAAAATTTTCTTTTGACATTTTGAACTGCCTCTTTTTCCCATTTAAAGCACATACATGTGCAGTGTCTATATTCTCTTGGATTTCAGAGTGCATGAAAGGAGAAAGAAGCGAGTCTTTTAGGTTCGAAGAAGAAAACTCAATCAGTCTTTTGGGTGTGGAAAGACGCTGCTATGCATCCACTGTGTCCCCGGAAAACCATGTTAGAAGCAATGCAAGTGTTAGAGGGCCAGAGGGACTAGGCCATGATAGATCTGCCCTCAGGAATGGATTGGTGGCATTGGGAAGGGCATACTTGCATTGTCATGGTAGAAGGTTCCTTACAGAAGGCGAGTTCTGCATCACACCATGAGGTGACACAGAGCAAAAAGTCCCCTGTGGATGCCAGCCGCTCAGTGCAGGAACTCCCAGGCTCCAGCACTGTGGAAAATTGATTTCTGTCCATTTCAAATGATCCCATCTGCGATATTTTGTTATAGGATAAGAATGGATATTCTGCAGAACATTGATGATCAGTATTTCTATTTCTAGAAATCGGGTCCATCTCACAGAAATTCAAGTAATCAAAAACAGGACAGTTTCAGGAGTTTTCTGTAGTTTCAGAGCTGTTACTACACATTTTTTAAGTGTGTGTGTGTGTGTGTGTGTGTGTGTGTGTGTGTGTGTGTGTGCCATGGTTTGATCCAGGTGTCCCCCATAAACAAATGAATGTGTTCTGATAGATCGATCCTCAGTTGATGGCAATTCGGGAATTACAACCTCGCTAGAGCTTTGTTGTTGGGGGCGGGCTTCTGGGGGTTATAAGCCAGCTTCCCCTTGCCACTATTTGGCACACCTTCCTGCCGCTATTTCCAGTGCTGTGGCAGAGGTGATGTCCACCCCTCTGCTCATGCCATCCTTTTCCCTGCCAGGATGGAGTCTTCCCTCGAGTCTGTAAGCCAAATAAACCCATTCCTCCACAAGCCGCTTTTGTTTGGGTTCTTCCTGCGCAGCAACTAAGAAGCTGACCACAACAGTGTGTGTGTGTGTGTGTGTGTGTGTGTGTGTGTGTGTGTGTGTGTGTGTGTGTGCGCCAGAAGGCAAAATCAAGTGTCATTCCCGGGCATGCTGTCCACCTCCTTTGAGACACTGGCTTAGAGCTCACTAATTAGGTTACATTGTCTGGCCACCAAACCTCAGGGATCCTCCAGTCTCCACCTCCTTAGTGGGGTCTGCAGCGGCACATCACCATACCCAACATTTTATGTGGATTCTGAAGATTGACCTCAGGTCCTCAGGATTGTGAGGCAAACACTTGGCCAACACATTCATTTCTTTAGTGCCAAAAGCTACCCATTTTACAACAAACAAACAAACGAACAGTTCTAGGAGCTCTATGATTTCCATTCAATAAATTAGATTCTTGTTTAAACAACTGAAATTTTCTTTCATTCTTTTTTTTCTTGACAGACACAACTCTGAATATTAGACACATTTTTTTTTCTGTTCCAGAGAAGTCATTTGCTTCTTGTAATCAAATATCTGTGTTTGAGTCCCTTTGGATTGCTATCAAATAAAATACCACAATAAATAGAAAGACAACTGCCAAAAAATCATTTATCTTACTTAAAGCTTCCTGGCACTCATTCTTGTATTTGATTATGTCTTCGTTTAGTTTATCCAGCTGATTCTTGAGCTCCTCTGACTGCTGGTTTGCCTTTAGCTCATTTACTGTTCTACCAAAGTCTATCTGTTTTTCCTCCATTGTATTAAGGCTGGTGGTGAAGCTTGTGAGCTGATTCTTCACATTTCCACTTACATTATCAACTTTTGCTCCCATTTCCATGAATAATCTAGATATAGACTCCATGCAGAGATGTCCTGAACATGTTGTCATCTCTCCTGGACTTGCATCTCTGCTCTTTCTTTGATATTTTCATTGGGGACTTCCAAAGTGGGGTAGGCAAACTTTGGGTGGGGCTCTCCACCTGTGTGGTCTTCTTGTGCCCATGCTCAGATGAGAGGTTGGTTTTCCCAGGGACCCTCAGTAGAAGTGGGGTCGTCGCATGAGATTGCAGCCAGGACTGGTGAGATTTTGGCATGTGCTCGGTTGCTCTGGTGTCAGGCAGTGTGGGGGTGTTCAAACCTTCAGCAGCAGTAGCAGGCTGGGGGCTGGACCTTGTTTGGAACCCGGGGTCAGTGGGTGGGGTCAGTGAGTGGGGTTGTGAGGTCATGGGCTGGTGAGGCACCAAGGAACAGTTTCCTCACCTGGCCTTGTGTTAATTAATTTGCTGAGAAGGATAGAGAGAAGAGAGACACAGAGAAAGAATGGGCACTCCAGGGCTTCCAGCCTCTGCAAACGAACTCCAGATGCATGTGCCACTTTGTGCATCTGGCTTTACGTGGGTACTAGGGAATCGAACTCTGACCCTTAGGCTTTGCAGACAAGTTCCTTAACCACTGAGCAATCTCTCCAGCCTACCAAGTTGTTTCTTTTTTCTTTCGTCTGGTGCACAATGTTAATGTCTGTGAGCATTGGGCAGGCAGCGGTTTGGACTTTCCCTGGCTGTTTCTCACACCTCTTTTCTTCTTCACTGTTATCAGATAATTGTCGAGCAACTCCTATGTTCTCAGTCCTGGGGATTCGGTGATAAGGAAAACAGGTAGAAATCTTTAACCTCAAGGAACATGTGTCTATCAATAAACATTTGAGATATGCATTTTGTCAAGTGGTAAAGTTCTATGAAGGAAAAAGGACAGGGGAGGAAGATGGGAAATATTAAGATGAGAAAGACTGGAATAGTAACTCACCTCACCCAGCCTCACCACCAAGGTAATGCTTAACCGAGACCCTATGGAGACAGCAAGGTGAGCCATCTGGACATCTGGGGCCAGGTTCCAACCAGAGAGAAGTCCACAGTGGCCCTGAGATCATGCACGTGAGTCATTATTGAGGACGGCACAAGATCCAGGGAGAATATGAGCAGATCATTAGTTTCAGCAGGACAAGAGGGTCACACAGTCCAAACCTCCACAGGCTGATTTCCGTGAGGCTTCTCAGGGGTGCTGTTCATCAGTTGACACGTGTTAACCTTTGGGGGGACAGCAGGGGGAGATCCTGTAGAGAAATGCAGAGGAAGACAGAAGGCAAAGGGACCAACTACATGAAAACAGTTGGGAAAATAGACTGTACACTTGGTATTCAGTGAATGCAAAGGTCAGAGGAAGAGATGGAACTCATGTTTGCACAGGATTCCAGTAACACTTAGCCTGGGTTCAGCTTTGTCGTTCAATAGCAATCTAGTCATTCATTAACTCACTTACATTCCTAACTCTGTGCTTGGGAGGACTGGAGCCCTTCTCCTCAGGCCTAGGGGCTGCGTCTGAGTTTAGGGTTGTTCTAAACTGGATTGAAGACTTTGGAGGATGGACTCCTTGAAGGGGACAACCCAAGAGCATCTCAGGGACAGAAGGCAGTGGTCATTACTGGACCATCCACACAGAAAGGACAGCTTGAGTTAGAGCCATGGGGTGGGGCTGATTTCTGTTACTACAGAGCATTGTGGGAGGTTGAGGGCAAGAACCCTCATGCTGAGCCTCTGACACAGAGCTACAAGAGTTGTTTAGGAGTTTCTTGAGACCACAACCAATATCCTAGGAGGAGCCGAGGAGGAAACCAAGCCATTTGGGGAAACCTGATTTCACTGTACTTTAGTTAGAAATAAAATTAGAATCACTTCCAGCTATAAATTTATTAAATTCTTGGGATGAATTAATAGTTTTATAGTCCTACAAATGAATCAAGGCCCAAAGGCATTGGTTTATTCCTTGGAAGTTTCCCAATAATCAAACACAGCCTTTTAGAACCATTTTGTGTGTGTATGTGTGTGTGTGTGTGTGTGTGTGTGTGTGTGTGTGTGTGTGGATTGCTTCTTAGAATAAAGTCAAGTGAACAAAAAGAATAAAGTAAATTTACACACAAGTAATATTTTATACCAATTCTTGGAAATAGAATTTAAAAATGCAATACTTAGCCAGGCAGGGTAACAGATACCTTTAATCCCAGCACTTTGGAGGCAGAGGTAGGAGGATCCCCATGAGTTCAAGGCCACCCTGAGACTACATAGTGAATTCTAGGTCTGCCTGGGCTAGAGCAAGATCCTACCTTGAAAAACCAAAACAAACAAACAAACCAAACAAATACAAATAAAAATAAAAACAAAATTAAAACTCATTATCAATCTAGAATTTGTAGTTAAATGCTTTCTTACACTTTTAAGAGAAATAATTTTAAAAAAGTTTAAAACCTGACTTTTAAAAACTGTAAAATGCAAGACCAGAGGATAACCTTGAGTGTCGTTCCTCAGGCAACATTCACCTTTTCTGAGACAGAGATACTTTCTGGCTTTCCAATTAGGGAAATCTGGCTGCCCAGTGAGCCTCCTGGGATCATCCTGTCTCTGTTCTCCTAGCTATGGTAGTTTGAATTTACTGCCCCATAGACTCAAGTGTTTTATTAAAATTGAGTTTTCGCCTTTAGCCCCTAGCAGGCAGACTCCTGCTACAGGGAGGCGTGTCACTGGGGGGAGGCTCTGAATTTCAGCCCAATATACAGAGAGGTTTTAGCACTGGCTGGTGTATGCTTGCTGCTTTTGGTGTTTGCTGGCTGTTTGATTGTTTCTCTCTGCTTGAATCTATGAAAGAAAGCCAGCTTTTTCCACCATTGATGAAATTTCCCCTGGATCTGTAAGCTTGAAATAATTTTTTTTCTCCCATAAACACTGTCTGATTGGATGTTCATCTCTGCATTGTGAAGGTGTCTGTTACTCCATTGATGGATTAAAAACACACATCACCATATCTGGCTTTTTTTTCTCGTGTGGGTTCTAGGAATGGAACTCAGATATCAATGTTTTCATGGCAAGCCCTTGATTGACTTAGCTGTCTCCCTAGCACCATTGATCATTTTTAGAGGAAGATGGCGAGGGACTGGAACTTTGGGCACACAGGGGCATCCAGGCAGTTTAACTCTGAGCCTGGGTTTAAATTTTGGTATTTCCTTCACTCTAAAATCATCTGCTATTAGTCAGTTAAAGCTTGAATGTATAGGAATGAATCCTTGAAACAAAATAATGTTTACAATGGCCGTGTGTGTGTGTGTGTGTGTGTGTGTGTGTGTGTGTGTGTGCATGTGTATGCCCATGGGTGCTCACCTGTGGTCGCCAGTGGGGTATGGGGAATGTCAGGTGTTCCCTTTCGTCTCCTTTCCTCCTGTTCTTGCTAGAGCTGGAATCTCTTACTGATCCGGGAACTCGCCCTGGTGATTCTCTGGTTTTTACTCCTCACAGGACTGGGGTTACAGATGAGCATGACCATCCCCAACTGTTGATGTGGGGCCTGGGGATAGAACTCAAATCGTCTCTCAGGTCTCCTCAGATTCTCATGTTTGCAGCTCTTCATGGCTGGGTCATCTCTCCTGTCCTATTTTGCAAATGGAATCATGCTGCCTGATTTTCTTGGTTATGTGTCTTTTAAAAAAAAACTTTTTTTTTTGGCTTGGTAATTGGCTTTCTGAGATGCACTAAGCATTTGCTTGAGGCTGTTCTTTGCTTTATTGATAGATGTCATTCCCCTCATTTTTTTTTTTTCAGTGCTTGGGTTAGACCCCAGGGCTCTCAAGCATG
The DNA here is from genome assembly GCA_004024765.1 of Zapus hudsonius. Lineage (NCBI taxonomy): Eukaryota > Metazoa > Chordata > Mammalia > Rodentia > Dipodidae > Zapus > Zapus hudsonius. Next base: position 7,089 of record PVHP010030118.1, read on the forward strand.
CTAGGCAAGTATTCCGTCAATGAGCTACATTCCCAGCTCTGTTTTTTGGGACAAGGTATTCCTAAATTACCAAGGCTGGCCTTGAACTCACTTAATAGCCCTGGCTGACCATGTGAGATCCTCCCGCCTCAGTCAGGATCCCTAGGATTATAGGTCTACACCACCAGGCCTGGCTCATTTCCATTCTCTTTGATGCAGATTTGGGCTGTTTTACGGTGACATTTCATAATGGCCATGTGCTATTCATCACTCCTGCGTCGTACTTTTAGTTTATTTTCAGAACTGAAATTCCAACTCTGGTGTGGTATGTCTTTGCTTCTGGAGATAATGCAGATTATTTTCCAAAACATTGTGTCAGTTTACACAGCTGTCATTAGTGGGTGTGGAATGTCATTCTTCCATTGGCTCATCAGACCCTTCCAGATTTTCACTTTGTCAGCTTGAGGCACAGGAGATGAAGTCCCACTTCAATTGTTGATTTGTCAATTTTTTGGGGCTTATGCTATGAAATGACTGTTTCCATATGTTCTGTTATTTTGATATCGACTCAATGAACTTCATGCATTCTAATTACAAACTGAGATCAGTTATATGTGCTGTGATCATGTTCAAGTTCATCCTGAAGTGTAATCAGCTGTACTGATCCTTCCTTTTAGGATTCTTGCTTTACAGTTCTAACACGAGAAACTTTTTTTCCCAGAGTCAAACAAGCATGTTCTACAACATTTTCTTCTAAAATCATTAATATTTTATGCCTCACACTGAACTTATAAATCCAGATGGAATTAATTTTTTATGGTATGATGAAGGAAACCACAGTAAAGTTTCCTTTGTGAATAAACACATCTTTATGTGATTTAATAAATTATTCTACCTTTTAACTGATCTCCAATGCCTGTTTACTTTAAGAGAATGATTAAATATTTGTGGAAAAATTAGCAGCATAAATAGAAGAGCCAAGTTACAGAAGCAAAGAAAATATCCTTAGCTGATTCTACAGTGGAAGTCTAGAAGAGCAGTGAGTTTTTTTAAAGCTCTTTCTTTTGTTTTATTTTTCTTTTTAGTAAATTTCTTTTATCTCCTACTGGATCCTTAGTACAAGAATAATATCTTGTAAATAATACAGTATTTGTCCTGTATTTATTCATGTGATAAATTCTTAAAAGCCCATTTGTAAAACAGGCTTATTTAAAAATTCTATTTAAGTCATTTAAACAATGACTTAACAGTTTTACATAGCTAATCTCTAAACTTCACAGCATCTCTAAAATGTAAGCATTATTAATTTATATCTTTTTCTTTTTGTCAAGGTTGTGTCTTGCTGTAGCCCAGGATGACCTGAAATTCTCTATGTAGTCTCAGGATGACCTTGAACTTTCGTCAGTCTTCCTACCTCTGCCTCCCAAGTGCTGGGATTAAAGGCATGAGCCAGCACCACCAGGAAATTACCTCCTTTATAGTTGACTAGATTATCAGAAATGAGATTCATAACAGAAATATTAGAAAATAAAAAGATATTTTGTGTAACCTGGAAAATTCTTCTAGAACATAAGAAAATTATACACATATCATATATATTTTATTATTTTTATTTATATTATATTATATTATATTATATATTATATATATATATTTTTAAAAAGCAAGATCAAGAAGCTTTCCCTAAGGGTTCTAGAGAGCACAGGGAGACTCAGAAGTAGATGAAGAACAACTTTATAACGGAGTGACATTTGTTTGAACTGAGGGGAGATGTTCCTCTAGGTTGAAAGTATTGACTAGACTTGGGGTGTCCAGTCTTTTGACCTTGTGGTACGGTGTTAACATCTACAAATGCGTTGGGCCACAATCATCATTCTTCTGGGCTCAGGCTGGCAATAATGACTGATGGTCTGCTGAAACTCTCCATAAAACTACAGTGACTGCGAGGAACAAGAGAATTCTCAGGATAGGAAAGATGAAGGAGCTAAAAACACAGGCATAATTGTTGTAGGAAGAAATTCAAGATGGCCCCAGGGTTCCTTAAGCACAGTGGAAGTTGAACTAAGGATGGATTCACCGCTTTTTGATGGGTTTACTCGAACAGGTAAGACCTGCACAGCCCACTGCAGAGGGTTGTCAGGGCTGAAGAAGCAAGAGCCACAGGTCCATAGCCAGGAGGTGCTGGACCCTGCCAAACCCAGAGCTGAAGAGAACCCGAACTCCATGGGACACGGTAGCCACAGGCCAGCTCCTACACCAGGGACTTGGACTTGAATCCAGCTAACCTGGGCCCAGATTATGACTCCAGAAACCACAACACATTTGTGCCAGATTTGCTATGAAATTTGTGGTAGTTTATGATATAACAAAGAAAGCTTAAATACAACGTTTAGTAACCTGGAAGAACTCCCCCAAATATGGGAGAGATTTTGGAATAGGGAAGAGTAGGATATGAGAGAAAATTAAAAATTTATTTTAGTAGAAAAATTTTCCCGAGAGTCAGTGACTGTGTTTTCTTTTGGTCTGTGGATATGTATGGGTGTTGTGCATAGGGAAGACCTGGGGGCTTTAGACTGGCTTCAGCATAGAAAGTCAACCCACCCAGAGACCCTGGGCAGTCCATCTGACATGGCATACAAATGGATGTGCATCTGGATAAGCTTAGCAGCCTGGCCTGGTGCTTGCTTTAGTGGGTGTTGGCAGGCCTGGGCACCTATATCTATAGCGTTGGGCCTATTTCCCAGGTCCACTGGAGTGGACCTGTTTTTTGGTTCTGCAATAGTGAGAGCTTTGCTCAGCCTCATTCTGCAATAATATGTTTGGAGTCGATATCCGCACGGATCACCCTGATGCCTTATGATGTGGGGATCAGCCTGGGGCCTAGGGCTGAGCAGGCATGGAGCCTGGACCTATGGGTGTATTCCTGGCTGGAAGCCTGGGATTATGAGAGCCTTCAGTCTGAGTTTGTGCAGGCTGGTGTGGAGAAGTTGGGTGAGTGGCCACTGTCCTGGGGATTGGATCCATGGCTATCACTGAGTCTAGCTTGTCTGTGGGGTGGGACTGGCGGCTGGATTCTCATTGGTCCTAAGAACCTGTAGAACCCGACTGCAGAGAGTCCATAGGGGTCTATGTCTGTGGGTCAGTATGGAGCTGCTACTAGGATGGTCTTTTGGAGGATGGGGTTTAGGGGACAAGGCTGGCCACGGGCAGGCCTTCAGTCTGTGCGCACGCTGGCACGGTGGCTGGCTTTGTGAGAGCTAGGGCGGGCCTCATTGAGCCCTGAGCCTAGAGCAGGCATGAGATGCTGGGGCTACAACAGCGGTTGGGTGTCCCAGGGCAGGCCTGGAACCCCACTGAGGGAAGAGTCTGGTGTCCAGATCTGAGGGTGCCAGTTTGGCACTGAGGTCTTCAGGTGTTGACCTGAGACCTGGAAAGGTCTAAAGCTCCCCGGGCCACCAGGCTTGCTTCACACTGGGGTGGGTCTGGAGGCTGCCTCTGGATGCCGGCCTGGTTCTGAGGCAGGCCTAGTATCTGGGTTCATGTGGGTGGCCCTGGATCCTGGGACTATGGGTTGCCTCTGCCTTTAGTCAGCCTGGAGCCTGAGGCTTTGGGGTTTGGCAGAGTGCACCAGGCAGTCTGGAGCCTGGGGCGCTTAGGGGCAGCCTGGCAGGGGAAATCCTGGCGTCACTGCCAGGTCTGGAGCTAAATGTGAGAGCACCAAACTGATACTGGGGTGGGCCTGGAGGCTGACAGACCAACCCTCCAGGCCCTGTCTGTCAGGGTGGGATACTCACTCCCCTGAATAGACGGAAAATCATTTCCTAGCAAATAACCTCTTGGCCTTCACCTTCAAGCCATGAGCAGGATGCCTGTGGTTTAGAATTCTAGTAAACACAAGAAGACTCTGGTTTATAAGGCACAGCCCCCACCATGTCATTCAGGTTCTGTAACTGTCTGGAGTATAAGAGGAAGTAATTTATGATTGTTATTATATTTTAATTGAGGACTTTAATATATGAACCTACAGTAATTTGATCACGTTCCCTTCCTATGTCTTTTTATTTTATTTTTATTTTTGGTTCCCTCTTTCCACACCACATCTCCTAAAAACCCTGTTCTTTCAAGGTTGTCCTTCCTTCCTCTGTTTTCTTGTCCCATTCTTTTTGTCCTCTGCCACCTCCATGACCTAATGCTGATGGTGTCTCAGAACCAGACTGGTCTCGTGGGGGTGTCGGTAACCATTGTGGGATCATGAATACACCAGTCAGCTCATCCCAAAGTACGTCTACACACACCGTGGCTCTTCCATTCTTTCAATCTCCTCTTCCATAATGTTTCCTGAGCCTTTGAGGGTGTGGTAGAAATCTGTTTTAGTGTTGAGTTCTCCACAGCCCTTTTGTGTGTGTGGGATTCAAGATAGGGTCTCACCGTAGCCCAGGCTGATCTAGAATTCACTATGTAGTCTCAGGCTGGCCTTGAACTCCTGAGTGTTGGGATTAAAAACGTGTACCACCACGCTCAGTCTCTACAGCCTTTTATTTTATACTTAATGGAGTTATTTTTCCTCGAGCCGTGCAATGGTGACACCTTGTGCCTTCTCCATGTTCCTGCTGGGGGTCCTTGAGGTGCCAAACCCTGAGCAGTTAGGAGCTACCTTTTCTGGGGCTCTCTCCAGATACACCTGCCCAGGGTTCCGAGACCAGGGGCATCTGAAGGCTTGTAGCTGGGAGGAAGTAAGGCAATGGTTAGTGTACTGTAGGACCAACCTCAACACAAGCAGCTGATGTTGTCCTTGCCTTCAAACAGTGACCTTGGGAAATGGGTCTCACCTTATCAAAGAAACATAAAGTGTAAACATTCTGAAATCTAAGATCTGTGGGCCTTGGGGTTTTGATGAACCAACTCCCATTGCATCCCAGATCTGTATATCCATTCAAGTCTAGATGGGAAATGAATTGATACTGTCTTTCATGCTTGCTGTGTGCTGAGCTGTAGGACAGAAAATGCAGGAACACGAAGCTGCCTTTATCCCCTAGCCTCACAATACAAGTTCTGTTTTTGTTTGTTTTTATTCCTTGGTGTTTTGAGACAGGGTCTCAGCTGGCTTGGGACTGACTCACTATATAGACCAGGCTGTCCTCAGAAGTATGGCCAAAGCCTGCCTCCCATGTCTGGGATTGCAGGCACACTGAGTGCAAAGTACAAGTTTTCTAGAAAAGACTATCTGAGTGAAAGGCTCCTTCCAGGGAGGGGCTCCCCAGGGTCTCTAAAATGGATTCACGCTGTGACCGCAGCCTTAGTGTGGGGCTTTGAATGTAAATGTCCCCATAGACTCATGGATTCGAACACTTACTCCTCAGTTGCTGCTACTGTTTGGGAAGGGTGTGGAACCTTTAAGAGCTGGAAGTTTCTGGAGGAAGTGCATCACTAAGGGTGGGCCTTGAGATGTCACAGCCCAGCTCTGCAGGCTCTGGCTGCTTTCTCCTTGCTGATGTGATGATGGGTGCTTGCTTGTCTTCTCCTGCAAAGCTCTCCTCACCATGGTGGAAACTTTCCCTCAAAACTGGGAGCTGAATTCACCCTTCCTTCCTAAGTTGCTTATGGTTGAGTATTTGTCCCTGCACCAAGGAAATAACTAGTTTGAGGATATTGATAGCAAACTTATGCCAACTTTTAACTGAAAAGAAATTTGCATACTAATTACAATTTTCATTATCAATTTTTGAATACTCAGTATTTTGAATGCCAATATTTTGAATACCAAGTTTTGAGTACTAATTAAAATGTTTGCTATGCCTTAAACTCTCAAGTAGTAATACTCTTTGAAAAAAATTTTTTACTTGTAAACAGAGAGAGAGAGAGAAAGAGAGAGAGAGAGGGAGAGAATGAATGAGCACACCAAGGCCTCTTGCCACAGCAAATGAACTCTAGGTACCTGTGCCACTTTGTGCATCTGGCTTTATGTGGCACTGAGAAATCAAACTTAGGCTGGCAGGCTTTGCAAGCAAGCTCCTTTAACCACTGGGCCATCTTTCCAGCCCAGTAATTGTCTTTTAAGCGGCAAGGGCAAGTTGTTGCTTTCAGAAGGTATCTAGTCCATTTGCAACTCAAAGAAAGATGACAAGCAAAAAAACAATACACCTGGGGATGGGGGACAGGGCTCAGCATAAAGGTTTTTCTTTATTTGAAAGAAGCATTTGGGTTCGCAAACTGCCATCTGTCAGTATTGAAAAGGTGAGATTTTGTCATCGTGTCATTCTGTGGCCTTTAATCTCATAAATCCAGTGAACTTCAGGTTCGGCTTGACAGTCCTGTGGTACGGGGTTCTGCTGCTCCTAGGCATAGCGCTACCAACCAACTGTGCCCCAGTAGGAAAGGTTGTGCTCATAGGTGCTGGTATCCTAGTACCCTAGTACCCTTCCCCAAACTGTCATGGACTCAGGGACCTTCTCAGGGGGTGCTGACAGCATATGACTGAGGTTCTGGAGCAACACTGCCATTTCCCAAGGTCCTCCTATGACAGATGTTGGTCAATAGACTCAGCCTAAGGCCTCTGATACTTTGGAAGCATGGAGTTGTGTATGTTGGGGGAGGACTGTGTAGATAGGGCATCAGGGAGAGCAACCATGTGCAGTTCAGAGAGGCAGGGAGACCATATGACAATGTGGCATTGACCGAAGTGGCAATGGCCACTTTGTGTCTGGGAGACAGACTTCCCATCCTTTGGCTCTTACATTCTTTCACCTCAGTATGGAAGATATCTGTAAAACATTTAAAATTTAATAAAATGTGGTACATATGCACTTATTCAGCTGTAAAAACAATCAATTTTGACATTTATAGAAAAAAAAACTTTAAAAACATGATTTACACTCTCAAGTGATCAGGAGTTGCAGTCAGCTTCTCATTGCTAGCAAAAAGCACCTGCCCAAAACAGCTTGTGGAGAAAAGGGTTGACTTTGGCTTACAGACTTGCGGGGAAGCTCCATGATGGTAGGGAAAATGATGGCATGAGCCCAGGGAGGACATTGTCCCCTGGGAACATCAGGTGGACAACAGCAACAGGAGAGTATGCTGAGCACTGGCAAGGGGGAGTTGGCTAGAGCCCCTGTAATCCCACTCCCAACAACACAGCTCCAACAAGGTTCCAATTCCAAAATTGCCATCAGCTGGGGCTCAAGCGTTCAGAACACATGAGTTTATGGGGGACACCTGGATCAAACCACCAAACCAGGATTAAACACCAAATCGGGAAGTTACCTCATTATGCTATTTACTTAGCTCCCAGATAGCCAGACATTGTGTACTTTTTGTCATATCTCTCCACAAAACAAAAAAACCATAAATAAACATTATTTAATATAGTATGGCTGAACATTCACATTTATATTTTAAAAGAAACATCCAGAAGTTGGGTTGGAGCTAAGGAGTCCCTGTTTAGAAGGAAGGCTCTCACTGAATTGTGTGGTTGATATGTAATACACTCATTTCTCTCCCCCACCAGTAAAGATATTAGCCCTCACTTCATGATGCCTGCAACTCTGTGGTTTCTATTATTCTAATAATAAGCTAACGACCTATACATCATATAGCAACTTCGGGAAAGGGTGGTTTGTTCATTGTGGTCATAGCGTGCACTCTCTTCCCAACATGGATTCAGATTCACATTTCAATCCTAATAAAGCTGCCACTGTTAGAGAGGTGGGGCCTGGGATGAAGAGGCAGGGGTGTGAAGTCAGGAACACAGTTTGAAAAGTTATTATAACAGTGGAAAGTTTCCCTTTTTTGCCCCAAGTATAAAGTTGTCCAAAGTCTCATTTCCAAGTCCATTGTTAGTTTCCTGTCAGAGTTTGGTCAAGCCCTTGGTATGCTTCTTAGGGGGATTTATAATTCAAAATTTTATGCATGCTTCCTGTTAGTATTTCTGTGTATGTATAATAGAGGAGGGGCCGGTATTGAACTCAGGTATGCTTTCAAAAAGATACAGGGCCACCCATGTTCATGTTCATACAACAGTCAAATAAGACTACTGAACTTGTAATATATCCTTAATGTGATGGGAGGCAGGGCCATTTTAAACGTAACCCCCTGTCTCAGTAAAGAAAGACAAAAAACAAAAACAAAACCATTATGTGAGACCCAGAGGATCTATGGTAAGGCTACTATATGCATTTTCTGTGACAAGAATTTCTCCTGAAGTACATTGATTCCCCCATCCTGGGCTCTACAACCAACAGCCTGTCGATGGTTCCTCTGCATTTGAGGCGAGCGTCTCCTCTTGCAATGACTCTAACATGAATGGTGCATAGCACAGCTGTTGAAAATTGTCCATGACCATGGACTTTACTCCAAGGTTGATATTATGTACTAGTATGATTAAAAGGACTCTATTTAAATCTTATTCATTTCTTTAAGAGAGACAGAGAAAGAGAGAGAGAGGGAGAATGAGTATACTATACCAGGTCCTCTTGATGGTGCAAACAAACTCCAGACACATGTGCCACTTTGTGCATCCGGCTTTATATGGGTACTGAGCCATCAGGCTCTGCAAGCAAGCACCTTTAACCACCGAGTCTCCTCTGTAGCTCAGATTCTCAGTTTGAATGAGTGAAAAAGCTATATTGTTTATAGTTACCAATTCAAACATAAAGTTTAACTGTGGCCTATTTCTAAGCTACTGATTGACAACTCTGCTTTGGAAACTTGCTTGCTGACCACATTATGATTAATGAATGGACAAGGACATATTTCTCTGGCTTGGATACTGACCTGGCAGTGAGTGTCTCGTCAATAGATAATGGATGAAGTGAGCATTCACCAACAACCCTCTTTAACAAGCTCTGCTTCAGAGGCCGACAAACGGTGTGTAAGTGGAACGACAGCAAGGAACAAAGTGAAGATGCCGGTAGTCTTTTAAACTTTGTTTTCTACTGTAATAGGTAAGTATGTGATTTAGTGAAAAAAACAAATGTGTTTTAGGAAGTGAAGCTGGGCTGGATCTGCCCCTGTGGTGCAGGGAAGAGAAGCGGGTCTTGAAGCAGGAGCTGGAAAACTTACTGTTGTATTCTGTCTAGTTTATAGTTCTGTGATTTGGATAGGACACATCTTTGTCAGCCTAAGTGTCCTGTGTCTCAGGGGCTTTATTTGTGCACAGGGATATTAAAATAAAATTGTGAAATTTGTAGAAGCACACAGTGTATTTATTTTCAGAAGAAAAAGAACTTGTTGCAGTTAGGGTCAGAGAGGGAGCCAATGAAGAAAGTTCCCTACACAGAGGTTTTGCATTCATATAATCAGCAAGTTTTACCTGTCAGAGGATGTCAGCACATTTATTTCCTAGTAACATACCTGGGGTACTCATTCTGTCTCTCTAAAGCAGTTATTACATTTTACCACTTGGCTTCAGGGAGCTGAAATGCATTTGCCATGGTAGGGCTTTTTATAGATTGTTAGTATTTCACTCCTGCTTCTGAGAAGCTCAAAGTGACTGCTTGGCACAGGAAGCATGTAAGCTTTGACTGTGTTCTTCCAGCCCTCTCCAGGTAGGTGAGGGGCGATCAAGATGGCAGGATCCTCAGGAGGGTGCGGTGGAAATGATCAGATTTTCCTAGTACAGTTTCAAGTCGGTTTGCCAAAAGCTCACAAGAAAAAAAAGTTGCTGTTCTATGTCCCTTTGTAAGCATGCTTAGTCTTTCCTTGCTTTGCTAAAAATTCCATAATTAACAAGGAACACATGTAAAGACTCCATGTTCTCTGGAACAATCGCGTCCTCTGTGTTAGAGGTCAACAGCTAAGCAGTGCAGAGAAGGTAAGGACTGCATCCTTGCTGGGCAGTTTTAGAAGTGCAGCTTTGCAGGTCTCAGTTTATCTCCAATGTCCTGCTAGGTGGTGTGTGTGATAACTATAGCCCTTGTTTGTTGGAACCTAGGCTGCAGAAATCCCCCGTGCTTGTCTTCTGTTCAGTTCACAGTCCTCTATTCTACCAGCTGAGCTAGCAAAGGACGTGTTCTACTTGCTTTCTTATAGCCACCATGTGAATCAGTCTGGCACAGTCTATTGGGGGATGAGACCACGGAGATCATAAATTTGTAGTCTCTGCTGGGACCTTCTCCTACCTTGGTTAGGGGATGCCAGCTAATACCAGAACAACCTATGCGAGAAAACTCCAAAGTGCTAGCCTGCAGAATTGTGTAAATAATTGCTGCTGGGAGGCACTAAATTGTTGTTGTTGTTGCTTTGGTGTGTGTGTGTGTGTGTGTGTGTGTGTGTGTGTGTGTGTGTGTGTGCATGTATGTGCACAGAGGTCCAAGGAGGATGTCAGTTGTCTGTCTCTACTATTCTTGCACCTTAATTCCTTGAGACAAGCTCTTGTACTGAACTTGGAGGACATGCCATTTTTTTATTAGACTGGATAACCAGCAAGCCCCAGTGACCTTCCTGTCTCTGTTTCCCCAGCACTGGGGTTGCACGCACGCACAGCCACATCTGACTTTTTTTGTGAGTACTAGGGATCAAACTCACTTCATCATGTTTCCACAGCAAGCACTTTTATCCACTGAGCCATCTCTCTAGCCCCCCCCCCCGCCCCCGTGACTAAGTTTTAAGGCAAGTTGCTATGCAGAGAAACTGAACAAATCCAGAAATCACAATGAAGTATAGGAGAGCATAATAGTGTGGCCTGATAGGGTCACCAAGCATCAAGATGTTCTATCCAGAAAGCATAGTCTGGGAACTAAAAGAACCCTGCCTCATGCCACTCATGCCAACTCCCCAGGATGTTGGCTGGCCAATTCAGAGTGGCCAAACCTATGTTTAACTGATCAGCCTATCAGAAGCCTCCACATACATCCAAAGTAACCAATCTTCTGTCGAACTTATCAGCTCATCAGGAGCTTCTCACATGCACTCAAAAGTAACCAATCTAATCCACCTTGACTTGGTACCTACATCCCAAGAGTATAAAAACCCCATGATCCAAGTCACTGTGCAGCAATGGGTTGCGGAACTCTCCTGGCTTGGGAGCTGTTCTCCTATGTAAGACCATTATTTTAACTTGCTCTTCCGCTGCTTCTGCACTTTTCATTCTTTGCGGCTCATAAGATGATAACTTGAGAGCCACTGGGTTGGAAAGTTCTAGTAACCACTGAGTGTCCTGCACTCTGACCTCTAAACTAAGCCCATCCAGAGTTTAGAAAGGCTCTGGATGCTCTCAACCAGTCACAACAGCAGGCTGAGTCCCAAGGGGAAGCTTTTCTTAAATGAAGACTCAGAGGACATTAGGTCTATAAAGTGGTTGCAGGCAAATATGCGATGCCGTTTTTCTCCATTTCTTGGTGTGCTTGAGATTACAGAGTATCAGAGACTGCTTCCATGGTGGAAACGAGTTTATTTGAGCCCTGATTCTGGAGGCTGGGAAGCTCACGACTGAGGGCTGCATGTTGTTGCATTACAACATGGCAGATGGCACCACACAGTGAGATTCATGAGAAACAAGACAGGACTAAACTCACATTCATGACAGAACCTCTCATGTTTCCACCATAGCAGGATTAACCCAGTCACGAGATCACAGCCCTCACAAGCCTACCTCACAGGACTGTTGCTTTAGGGAATAAGTTCCTGACACATAAGCTATATGGTGGGGGAGGGCGCTCCCAGCATAGTGCTCCTCTTCCTATCTGGGAGTCTAGTGGAGAGTTTTATTTTTAAGCAGAGAAATGAGAGAGAGAGAGAGAGAGAGAGAGAGAGAGAGAGAGAGAGAGAGAGAGAGAGAGAATGGATGCACCAGGGCCTCTAGCCGCTGCAAATGAAACTCCAGATGCATGCACCACTTTGTGCATTTGTTCTGGGGTAATCAAACCCGGGTCCTTAAGCTCTGGAATCAAACACCTTAACTGCTGAGCCATCTCCAGTGGAGAGTTTTCTGACAAACATACTTCAGCTACTATCATTCTTTCAAACTTAAGATGCTCTTATCTTCTTAGATATGATTGTTGTGAGGAAAGGAAGCAGATTTTATGTTGCATGACTCAGCTTTTCCAGTCTTCATCTGAACGAGTCTCTCTTGTATACAGCTTCTTTTGGATCTACTATTTCTGTAAGGCTGAGCTCCATGCTAATCTGAGATCTGACTAGATTTCCTCGGTCCTCCACTTCTTATGGAAGACTTCATTCCCTCAGTACACTTCAAAGGATAAGCCTATAAAAGGTATCATCACGTATCACTGACCACAGACATGTGAATCCTGGACTCAGCCTGGGTCTTCTATGACAGCTGCTACCCTTTCTGTATTGGCACATCCTCTGCGCCTCTGTGCCCTGAAGTCCCAAATGCATCAGAACCTACCAATTGATTGTCCTTCATATCAAGATCGACTTCTAAACATTTTCAAGTCATAAAAAGCACTTGGTAAAGTGAAATACTTCTAGTCAATGTCTGAAGAAACATATCCATTCCTGATTGGTCAGAATGCGACTGAGTTCTAATTCTTTGCTTTTGGAAAACAGTTGTGCATCTGTTCTTGCACTAGGTATATATATATATATATATATATATATATATATATATATATATATATATATATATATATATATATATATATATATATATCTGGATTGGCGGAGTGGTTCTGAGGTCTGTTTCAGAGGAGGCTTATCTCTGAAGTCTTCCTTCCTTACGATGGGAACAGAGCCTCATTACAAAGCCCACACAGCATACCAGGTGTCTGGGCACCAGGGAAGCCTTCCTATCACAGATTTGTGCTTCTTCCTGCAATGGTCCTAGAGAACACCCCAGGGGTACATTCATCTCCAGATATCTCTCTGGATGAGCAGCAGCTCTAGGAAGGAAGAAGATGAGCTGCTCTGTCAGGGTAATAGGCAAGCGATGGGGGTAGAGAACGAGCTGTGTGACACGGAGCTATTGTTTGAAACAGTACCTCCGAGTCACAGGTCCTGAATTTTGGAAGCAAGTAGCAGTCATCTGGACTGAATATGTTATGCATACTTGAGGAATTTTAAGAAATGTCAGTCTTCACTGATGTGAATTCTAGAGACCTGGCAGTGATTGAACTCTGGTCCCTGCCAAGGAACACCGCTTTCTCCCACTTTCTGCTTGGCTATCTGGGGAGGGGAGATAAAAGGGGAGGAGTTTCAAAGAAAGGCTGCTGAATGCTGAGCACACAGAGTCATAAGGTCTGGTCTGTATGGAGCCCAGCCACCATCTGGTGACTAGGGGTGAGAGGAAAGAGAGTCACTCCAGGAAAGGCCTGTGAGGGCTTCACTGAGCAGAAACAAGAGGAAAAATAACAATAATCAAAATTGTCTTTCATCATAATGAAATAGCCAAGCAGATAAAAAAAATCAGAGTTTGCATCTTTCCCATATTTTCATTTTCTCCTATCACTCCATATGCAATTTCCCTCACTTCCTTAGAACTCTACTGAGCAGATTCTCATCGAATCTTAAATGATTAATTTATTCATGCGTGACAGGCCCAGCCATGCTCAGTACCCAGGACCACGTGAGTATTAGTTGACAGCCCAATTCGCATTCTGATACGTGAAGTTTTAAAAGAAAAATTCAAAGGAAACTGCTTCTGAGGCCGTTTAGATACATTTACACTCAGGATATGCCTCCAAAGGGTCAGAAATCTATCCACTAAACGATGGTTCCCATTCAGCAGGTATCTAACAAATGCATAAAAAAACTACTATGTACATACTCATAAATTCTAGGATTGTGTGGAGCAAAGTCCTAAAATATATTTGATGCTCATGCATACCAATGATTATATTTGAAAATATGATTAGAGATTTTATGACTTCCATAGATTTATTTCTTATCTAGTTAAGATAAGAACATACAACCCACCCATAACAAAACATAAATGTACCCTCCCAACAAAAGCTGTATATCTATATACAATATTGTCGACTGCATATAAACATCGTTGGGTAATGGGTATCCATAAGTCCCATCCTGTGTGATAAAAACTGTGTACCTATCACCAACCCACCTTACCATCATCTAAGCTCCATTTCTCCTTGGTGCAGAAAACATAGAACACCTGGGCTTTTATGGATCAGATAGCATACACCACACATTCCTTGGTAGCTAAGGAAGGGTAGAGATGGTATTAGAATCAAGATTTCTTCTTTTTAATATTTATTTATATGTGCGAATGGGTGCACCAGGGCCCCTTGCCACTGTAAATGAATGTTAGACACTTGCATACTTTTTGCATGTGGCTTACATGGATGGCTGGGGAATTGAACCCTAGCCTGGCAAGTTTTGTAAGCAAACACTTTTAACTGCTGAATCAAGTCCCAGAATCAAGGTTTCTTTTGTTTCAAATTTTTAAATTTTTTTTTTGAGGTAAATTCTAGCCCAGGCTGACCTGGAATTCACTATGTCGTCTCAGGATGGACTTGGTCTCATGGTGATCCTCCTACCTTTGTCTCCTGAGTGCTGGGATTAAAGATGTGCACCATCATGCCCGGCTGGAATAAATGTTTCTTGACTCTTCTAAATTTAAATCTTCTAAATTCATGATGGCATTCTTTTAAGAGGTTATTAAAAGAAGAAAAGGGGGATTTCTCACTATTGTAGCATAAACACTAGTTTTGAGGAGTGTCATAGTCAGTCATACACCGCTGGGTATTGAAAGACCCTCACTTTGAGATGTCCTTTAATCTGCGGAGACCCTCCCAAGGAACAGCGAGAGACCACTTCTGCGGATGCAAACAGCAAGAGGTTTATTCAGATACACAGGTACCTGGGGCGACTTAGTCTCTGGGAGGACTAGCGCGCCCACAGGCTGGGGTGGGGGAATTTTATAGGGTGAGGAGGCAAAAG
>PVHP010030119.1:0-21909 GCA_004024765.1 Zapus hudsonius
TAAATCCCTCACCTTAACAAATGCTTAAAGGATTATTTAGAGTCAAAAATGTCTTGCAATGCTCACTTTATTGAAGAATTACTGCTGTTATTTAACTAAAACACCAACAAGTGCCTTCCACCTGAACAACAGCTGCAGAAACATCAGGGCAGTGGGGACAGCAGAAGCAGTGGGTCACCCTTCCTTTAAATGACTTCAAGGGCCAGTTTTACTTCTCTCTGGCTCTTCAAAGCAGCTAACCCACTCTTGGGAAAACAAATTCCAGAGTCAGTTTTGATAACTCCAGGGCTGTGCCCTGGATTCAGCATATTCAGTCCTGCTTAACATTATTTTTATTTGATATTGATCGCCTCACTAGCTCAGTCATTGCTTTGTGAAAGATCATGGAGGAATCCTTATTGTCCAAGTAGATAATATTTTAGTGGAATGTAGGGTGATTGATCTTGGGTGGTGCCCTCAGTGTGAGTAAACTGATGGCCTTCAGAAAGTGCCTCTAGTAATGCATATGGAAGGGTACTTTCTAGGAGTCTATATGAAGGCAGTAGGTTTGTCCTGGGACCTGTAATTTTACTTCATAGATCTTTTTGACCATTGCTTTTGAGCATTGTTAGAATGCCATTGTGGTAGATTTGAGTAAATGTCCCCCAATAGAATTTATTATAATTGTGAATTGTCTTCAGCCTTCTGGCTGGAGGAAGAGTCACTTTGGCCTGACCTCCTGGGGTCTAGCCCTGAGGTATTTCAAATTGGATGCAAAATACTAGGGATACATATGCAAAAGAAAAGCTGGAACCCCAGTCTGGCAATTCACATTTTTGTGAGTTACAATGTGCTTGCTTGCTTGAGGTGCTGGTGGTGGGTTTCTGTCTCTGCTTGCTTCTTTGAAAGGGGGCCAGCCTTTTCCCTTAACTTCCCCTTGATTTATTAGTTCAATAAATACTTTCCTTCCCAAAATTGTGCCTGGTTTGGATATTCATCCCAGCAGCGTGTGGCTGACTACACTAGCCATATAATGTGGAATAAATACCAGTTGAAAGCTGTAATTGGATAAATGAATGTCTAATTAAAATGATATGATAAAATTCCTATAGCTGTACAGTGTCTGTATATAGACAACCACTGATTAAAAATAGCAAATACATTACATTTTGTATAGAAAGACTACAATGATAAAGGCATAGGCTGTGTCAACATTATGCTATATAAATTTATTGCCATTCCAGTACACATGGTTTTCTTCCTAAATTTATATAGACTCACAAGGAAGTAAGAACTGAAAAGTTAAGTCTGTCAAAGAAGAGGTTGCTACCCCCAGGAGCCTTGAAAACTTCTGATGCAGACTGGCAGATAAATGTACAGAAAGTCTCTAAGTTGACCCAATACATAGGAGAACAAAGTTGACTCCAGGAACATTTTAGATGAGTGGCAAAATAATGGTTTATTAAAGAAAGAGAAAAAAAGCCTTCTGAAAAATATTTGTAGGATCACATTTTATAGTGGTATCACCAAAAGTTCAAGTTGGAAAATAAGCCGTTGAAGTTCTCACTGAAATGGTTTTATTTTTTCTCCTACCATTTTGGAAAAAGTTAAGTCTAGACATGAGCCACTGTGAAATGGTAATGCTTATCAAATTATATGCTTGTACAGGTGGGGATTTGCTATGTATTTCTTCCTCTCAAAAATATACAAGTAATTGAAAAATGAACAAGAAACTGATAATGAGTGGTACTGAACATTGAAGGGGTAAGAGGGAGACTTTTCACCATGTAGGAAAAGGCGGATCAGGCAAAGCTGGGCTCCTGACCTGGGTTGAGGTGGACATGGGGAGTGATGGAACCAAGTTGTCATTTAGAAAACCAGTTCTGCCAGGTAGAGAGAAGTGGCTGAATGGGAGGGGTGAGGAGGGGGTACAGTCAGCTTGGTGACACCCTGAAGTGCTCGTCCCCTGACTCTTTCCCTGCCATCACGGCTAACTAGAGCTCTCATGAGCCACACAGTCATGATGTGACCGACCCCATCTAACGGGTTCTGTATTCTACTGGGAGCTCTCACTGGCTTCATTGGGTACTTAACATTCCTGTCCTCATTTTATGAACAGAAAACCTGTCAAAGGCTCAAGTTCACGCAGGACCTGGGTGGTGGATGGACGAGGACTCAGTGTGCAGGACCAGAAGCGAGTGGATCTCTGTGGGTGGAGAATCTGCACAGGCATCCCTGAGGTCTCCTGAGGCAGCAGGAGCAGCCCTGAGGTCTCTGAGCCTCCTGGGACAGCAGGGTCAACAGGAGCAGCCCTGAGGCCTCTGGGCCTCCTGGGAGAGCAGCATCTATAGTCTCTCTGCTGCAGTGGCTCCCTGCTGATTCTCCACGAACATTCCTTCAGTTGCACAGTCCTTACCTGTGCTTCCTATGAGTTTGGCTTAGGCCATATGCAAGTTCAAAGTCTACTTGTGGGTCCCATTTTCATGAAATTATCAGGTTCCCTTTCAGTGTAAAGAGCCTTTCCCACCTTTCACTATTGAATTCAGTACCAAATAATCCATCGTGATATGCTTCCTTGGATTATTTCTGTTATTGTTTTTTCAAGGTAGGGTCTCACCCCAGGAAGACCTGGAACTCACTCTAGCTTTAGGCTGGCCTTGAATTTATGACATGCACACCCACATTTGGCTCTTTCTTGGCTTATTTTGGATACATTCATCTCTTTTTGTAAAACCTTTGCATGTGAACATGTATGGTATGTGCAGTGTGGTGTGTGCAGATGTATGTGCTGAGGCAATGCCATGTGTGTGTATGTGCATGTGTATGTATATGTGTGCACATGTGTGTGTATGTGTATGTATGTGTGAATGTGTGTGTGCACTTCACCTATAGAGGCAAAAGGAGATTCATTGACTTTTTAAATTTTTTTCCCTTGAGATCAAGTCACTCATGAACATAAGAGCTTGTTTTATTTTTATTTATTTTTATTTTTTTTGCAAACTCCAGCGGGTCTCCCCAGTCTCCGACCCTACAGGACTGGGTTCACAGGTGTTTATGTGGGTGGGTGTGGGCCAAGAGAAGGATGGCAGTCTGAGGTCTCCTCAGTCCCTTTTGCTTGCACAGGAAAGGCTCTTAACCTCTGAACCATCTCTGCAGCCTCCAGATTTCTGATTTTTTAATTTAATTAATTAATTAATTAATTTTGGTTTTTCAAGGTAGGGTCTCACTCTAGCCCAGGCTGACCTAGAATTCACTCTGCAATTTCAGGCTGGCTTTGGACTCAGTGTCTTTGTCTTATTTCTTTGTGAGCTCTGTAGTTCTACTTGGAGAGTGGGCTTACAGCACAATGTCACAATGTACAGTTACTTTGAAATGCTTTTATTCATAGGTTATGACTAGTTATTTTTTCCAATTTTGACTCTCAGTCCATTCCTTTAATTTATAAACATTTCCACTGAAACATTTAAACTCAACCTCCTCTACAAAGCAAAACACAGTTATAGAAATAACATCAACATCATATAATATACATAGATTATGCTCTTGATATGGTACCAAGCTTTGACCTTGTCTCTGCCAGGTACTGTTTATATTTCTGTTAATACTACTATTTCTGAAAAAGAAATGGAAAAAAAATTCATCAGCTCCATTCCTAAGACAATAAGGCCCTGATGTATATATATTCTTTCTTTCTAACCACCAATGGGTGGAATATGGAGCATCTTTAATAACCTCACACTTGAAAGTAGAGTAAACACATGCATAAACTGCAGTCTGGGGAAATCTTGACTGAGGAAGGTTGGCTTCCTTTGGTCTATATAATACCATTTAAATCCTCACAGAGTCTTGGAGGTGATCAAAGACTCTTCAATCTAACCGAGACCAAAGGCTCTCCCATTTTAACCTCTTTTGCCTGGTGGATCTCAATTCTTGTGGAAGGGTGGATAGATTCTCTTCAAGCTTTGTTAAACAATTCCCGTTTCAACTCCACACAAGTACCGGCTCCGCTAATTGTCAGCCAGCCCATGCTGCCAGTGTCTCAGAGTATATACTGTGGTCTTTACTCAGCCCGGAGCATGCAATCATAAGGCAAATTGAACTCAACTTGAAGTGTTAATTCATTAATATGACAATCCTAAAATGATTATTAAATATATGTAATTTTGTAAGTTTGGATTTCTTTTTACAGTCTTCTGCTTTTCTGTCTTTTTTGTCTGCAAGTCTCAGGTTCATATATCTGCCTGAAGATGTAGAAATGTTAGAGTAAATTCCTACAAACTATATTACATCAGAAAGGCCTATAGCTGTCTCTGCCTCAGTCTCTATGTGATGACTGTAATAGCAGCTAGCTGGGAGAAGAGATGCGAAAATATTGTTTTAATCTACGTGCATTTTCAATACAATGCTCTGATCGTACCTTCCTAGAGGAATAAAGATATCCTAACTATTATCCATAACATGAGAAATATATAGCTTTATGAACATAAATACTAATGATCTGTTGTGCAAAACAAAATAATTCTTGACCAAATAATCATGGACATAACAGAAACTTCTTATATTAAGAATGATTTCCTTTAAATTTTATTCTGATGACATATTTTTTTATATTTAGCATTAGCATAGCACTATAACTTGCAAATTATATTTCATATTATACAGTTTTTGTGCATTCTATCTATATTTACATTATATGCAGCATATGTCATTGTCCTTCTCCCTGGGTCATTATGACAAGATGCTGTGCAAGTTCTCCAAGCAGAACAACCACCCTTCCTGTCTGAAATTCAGTAATATGCAAAATTTTAAAAATATTATGTTTATTTATTTGAGAGAGAGTGAGAGAGGCAGAAAGAGAGAATGGGGCACACCAGGGCCTCCAGCCACTGCAAACGTGCTCCAGACACATGTGCCACCTTGTGCATCTGGCTTTACTTGGGTACTGGGGAATCAAACTGGTCCAAGCACCTTAACTGCTAAACCATTACTCCAGCCCTTTTAAAAAATATATTTTATTCCTTTTTTTCTTACCTGTTTGTGTATAAAAAAAGAGGAAAAAGAAAAAGAAAAAAACTGGCTACCTCTGGTGCAGTTCATAACCTCTACTGTATGGACAGATCCAGTATGCGCACTGAGGAAGGACCCCAGTTGGTAGGGGACAGAGAGGAGGGAAACAGGGACACCTTCACAAGACTTTCTCATATAATGTATATAATTATCATACTAAAGATATTAAATAAATATATTTTATTTATTACTTTATTTACTATAAACATAGAGAGACAGAGACAGAGACAGAGAGAGTAAAGTGTAAATTTAACGGAGGTAGTACCAAACATCTTTTTCTTGAGTCATTCTATTAAAAGTTTCTACCATTTTTTGTTGTTGCTGTTAATTGTTCTGACTTGATGTGAACACAGGGTAACACATTTATATAGTGATGAACGGACTTAAATATGGTACAAAGGATGATGGAACCAGGAACTCAAAATAACTACATTTGAGAAAATCAACAGCAGCAGCAACAAATAGCCCATGCATAACCATACATAATTGTACATACATCACCAGCAATCAACTGAGATCAGAGAGAGTGACTGTGAAGCAGCTGTTATGTGATCCCCATGAGCTTTGTGCAGGACAGGGCTACGATCAGTGAAAGACACCAACTCCTATTCTGGACACAGGCACTCACTGAACTCTGTTCCTTTCAGAAGTTGGTAATGACATCTATATGCACACACTCACCCCATTCTTTCCTCCCAACTCCTTTCCTTCACAAATAGCCAAGGACATTTCCATTTGCTGAAGGCTGTAGATGAGAACATAATCCACGCTGCTTGTGTGGCTTCAGTGAAGCTGTGATGCTGTGAATCAGCTGTCCATCAAAAAGTCATGTGTTTCAAATGCTTGCTTCCCAACTGATGCAATTTTGGTGGAGCCTTGCTGTTGGAGGTGTGTTGTTGGGGGAAGGCTTTTGGGTGCTTCAGTCAGCTCATTCTCCTGCTGCTCCTTTCCACCTGCTGTGGCAGAAGTGATGTCTAGACTCTGCTCGTATCATGCTTTCCCCTGTCATGTGAAGCTTCCCCTCCAGACTATGCCAGAAATAAATACTTTACTCCCTTCAGCTGCCTTTGGTCAGGTGTTTTGTCCCAGCAGCATGAAGGTAGGTACAACAGTGGCCCACACATGCCTCACTCAATCTTTCCACCTCAGTGTCATGCCCACACCGCAGGACAGATAGCATGCTTTCAGTGTTGCTTCAGTGAATATTAATACGTGAATATTTTGGAATTTCTCTGTATTGCAAACTTTCTTGATTTTCTCATTTAAAACATGAGGAAGATATATCACTCATCTTTTCCTTCTCAATTTCACATCCCTCCTAATGGTTGATATGAACATTTTAAAAAAATAATTAATTTATTTATTTACTAGAGTGTGTGTGTGTGTGTGTGTGTGTGTGTGAGAGAGAGAGAGAGAGAGAGAGAGAGAGAGAGAGAGAGAGAGAGAGAGAGAAGAGGCAGACAGAGATCAGAGATTAAGAATGGG
Organism: Zapus hudsonius; assembly: GCA_004024765.1. Classification (NCBI taxonomy): domain Eukaryota; kingdom Metazoa; phylum Chordata; class Mammalia; order Rodentia; family Dipodidae; genus Zapus; species Zapus hudsonius. The sequence continues at coordinate 6,532 of PVHP010030119.1, forward strand.
CATGCCAGGGATTCCAGCCACTGCAAACGAACTTCAGAGACATGCACCACCTTGTGCATCTGGCTTTACCTGGGTACTAGGGAATCAAACCCATGTCCTCTACTTTGCAGGCAAATGCCATAACTGCTAAGCCATCTCTCCAGTCCAATATGAATATTTTTAGAGGTGGTAAGAGAAGAATTTTGAAATATACATTTTTTAGATGAAGAACATTTCCTGTGCAAGTATGAGATCCTGCGGAGGACGGAAAGACCACTGAAGTAGCACCCCAGGACTCACATAAGTAGCTCCTTGTGTCCACGTACATCTGGAACCTAGTTCCGCAAGGGGGCAGAGAATGGAGAATAGCTGGAGCTAGTGAAAACAAAACAACAACAAACCTGACAAGTTCTGGGATCAATAGGAGAATTTTGCTCAAATGAGAAGGGGCAGAAGAATAGTGGAGAAGGACACGTGAGGTTCTGCTCTAGTTATCTAAGGCCAGCTCACCCATCACAGCAGAGTGTACGGGGCTCTGCACAGGCACATACATGTACATATACCACACACACACACACACACACACACACACACACACACACACACACACACACATTCTGAAAATTTTCAATTCTTTTGGTTCAATACTTTTACTCTTTACTCTAAAAAGAAATATATGACAGTGAAATTTGAAAAGGTAGAAAGATATTAATTAAAGACTGATGGATGTACTTGTTTGATTTATGTTAAGTATGGGACTTTTGTAGTGTTAAGAAAGCAAAAGAAATAGAATGTGATGTGGATTAAGTAGTGTGAGTTTTCCTTTATACACACTACAAGTCCTATCTAAGGAAAATCATTTTCCCAACTTCTTCTGCATTTGTGTTACAAGCTTAGTTACAGAGGAATACATGCCAGACAGTAATATCTCAACTGGAACAACCATGACTGCATATTATTGAGATTTCTTATTAAAAGTGGCATTTTCATTAAAATCCCCCTTTTTTGCCATGAAAAGCTATGATGATGTATTATCTGTTTCAAACAAATGCAGTGCAGAAAGTGCCTAGGAGGTAATGACACCGTGTAAGAAAAAAAAATATGACAAGTAGCTAAATGCAATTTGCATGTTTGTAGTTTTTAGCGGCAAGTCATATATCTTATATAAAAAGATGCACCTGAAGCATGAATATAGAAACAAAGTTTGTATATTCAAACAAAACAAACAATGCATCGAAAGTGCTGTCTGAAATCCAGATGCTTTAGTCAAACAATCCCTAAAGCAAAACCAAATGAGTGTAAAATTATCATTTATCATTTTCTCAGATAAAAGCCAGTCACTTATTGCATTTTGCCATCCTGTCTCTGGGCTGCGATTCTTTTCCCTTCCTTTGAGAACTCTGGGTGGGGAGGGGCCTTCTGGGCTAGGCTAAGGTCCAGGATGCTAGCTAGCTAGCATTCTTGTGGGTAGAGGGAAGCCCAGAAATTAAGTTTCAGCTACAGTAACACCTCTCATCATCTCTGTGGCCCCTGATGGTTTATCTCATTCCCCATACCTCATGTAATTCAACTTTAAAGATGTTAGAAGTTGAATCCATCATCTTTCTGATATAATCTCCTTTTTTGTCATTGAAAATTTTCACACATGACTATAATGAACTTTGATAATAACCCCCTCTCTCTACCTTTTTGTGAGATCTTTCCTGTTCCCTTATTCTTCTCAGCTCACCCCTCTTGAACTTTGATGTCTCTCTTCTCTGTGGGTGTGACCCTCTGAGTTCACTTAGATGTGCCTGCTTCCATGTCTATTCTCAGCCTATTCTCTTCAAATTTGAGCACAAATGGAGCAAAAAGGTAAACTTTCATTCCTCTCTCAGTATTCCTCAAGCAGCATGCACAGTTTCCCATTCTTAGGAAAGGCAGGGGTCGGTGTGAGCATGGAGATGCCACAAGCAAACTCTGGAAGGAGCACAGCCGCCTTGCTACACGTGCTCAAGTCTGCTCATTACTCACAACCCACCTATGGGCACTCTGCTTTACCTTTCATAACTTCTCCTTGTATTTGACCCATACCTCACCAAAACTCTTATCCTGTTCTACCTTGCAATCCATATGCAGGCTTTTAGCTCTCCTCTATATTGTAGGTTCTCCAGAGGTAGTGCTATGACTTATTAATATTCATATCTTCCATGGCACCTGCCATTGCCCTCGTATAGCAGGAATTTTATTATTGAATCTTGTGTCAATGAACTAAAAATGGCCATTTATACTCTGCAAGACATTAAGATGGAGTAAGATCAGAGATGAGAAATCACTTGGGGAGGCAGGAGCTTTGGTGAAGTCAAAGACCAGCCCTTTTGGCTAGAATCCTCTTCAGGGTTATTCACAGCTGATAGAACTCTGAGGTATGCCTGGGCTGCTAAGGAAATTCCTGGGCTATCTGTGCAGCTTCATGAGGAACACAGACGACATGATCAGGGAATATCAGAAGAAAGAAATACCAAAGATCATCTTTTCAGTGCTGTGAAGACATCTTGGTTTGTCTTCCTGCAGAGATTTGTCAGCCTGCATGAACTCTCTGCCATTGTGAAGCATTTAGACTTTGTGCCAACTCCTTGGTAGCCAAGAATTTTCCCCGAGTCTGGTAAAGCCACCGCAGACAGTGAATGTGTTTGAATGTCACCCCAAGGTCGTCTTCGGTTTGACATATCCCTGTGAGAAGCCAGGAGAACCAGCGGCTGATGCTGACAGTCAGGCATGGTCTATGCCAGGAAGCAGGTCACTCTTCCCAACCATCCTCACTGCACTCCTTCAGGAATTCCTTTCTGCAGAAACCTTCCTGTAAAGCTTAGGCTGGGACCTCCAAGGTTCAGATCAAGTTTCTTAATGTGTGACCTGCAGACCAGAAGTCTGGGGTCACCCTTTAGCTGTTTATGATGGAGGGTCTCAGGCACCCTCCATACTGCCTCAGAGAGTCTGTATTTTAGCATGATCCTGGATGATTTGTACACATTAGAGTTTGAGAGGCACTGCTCTAAGACAGGAAATGGTAAAGGGAAAAGAATATAAAAAGACCACTTTTTTTCCCTTATTGTGACCACAAAGTATAACAATATAGAAGTAATAATCTCACCTTCAATTGATTCATCAAGAATGATTTTTTTGTTTCTTTTATTTATTTATTTTTATTATCCATAATTAGATACACTTAATAAGGGAATAATGTGTTGATGTCTCCAGTTCCCCTATTTCCCTCTTCCCTGTCCTGGGTTAGTTGGATATCCTCCTCCATGGGCAGTCTGGATCAGTCCATGGGGTAGGGGGTTGTGAAAACCCTAGGAGTCAACCAGGTTCCACCCCCCTTTGCATGTTGTTACTGAGGGGGCAATGTCTCTGGACATTCTCCCCCGCCCCCACCATGTCTCTTACAATCTTTCTGCCCCCTCTTCCGCTCAGTTCCCTGGGTCATGGTGGGTGAGAATTAAAGCTGCTTTGTAGTTGAGGCCTTAGGGGCCTCCGTGCTTCTGCTTGAGGTTGTGTTTAAAATCATTGGCATCTGTTTCACTGGTTCATCCTGGGTTGATTGACTGGCTGTGGTTAAAGGTCTCTTGCTTAGCCCATCACTGCCTGCGGGGTTCCATGTGGATCTTCCACGGTAAGTCTGGAGTGGGGCATCTCTTGCCAGGAAGACAGCTATAAGCTTGTGGCTCAATGGTAGGGTTGGAAGAACCACAGCTCTCAAGACGCCTTCTGAAAAATACAAACAGAATCTCCATGGGAGAGTTAGATTGGTATAGGTTAATTCAGGTACACTTTCCTGAGTTGGCTAGATTCTATTGTTGGTAGCCTTTTGTAAATCACTTATAAAGTGAGTTTCTCTTTGGTGTCCTAAGATATTGGTTCCCTTTGTAATTTACCCTGAAATCCCAGTTCCATTCAGGTACTCCCCTTCACTGAGGGGATTTCTTGGCCGAATTGTCAGCTGTTGATTGCCTCCCCCAGGCTTTGGTGCCTCCATTGCATGAGTGCTCCTTTCATGGTTCACTGTTCTTTCCCAGTAGGCAGTGTGCTCAGCCTACTCATGGTGGCTGTCATGGTTTGATCCAGGTGTCCCACACAAACAAATGAATGTGTTCTGGGTAATCAATACTCAACTGATGGAAGTCTGGATTTTACAACCTCGATGGAGCTGTGTTGTTGGGGGCGGGCTTATGGGGTTATAAGCCAGCTTCCCCTTGGCAGTGTTTGGCACACCTTCCTGCTGCTATTTCCAGTGATATGGTGGAGGTGATGTCAACCCCTCTGCTCATGCCATCATTTTCCCTGCCAGGATGGAGTCTCCCCTTGGGTCCATAAGCCAAATGAACCCTTTCCTCCACAAGCCACTTTGTTTGGGTTCTTTCTGCGCAGCAACTAGAAAGCTGACTGCAACAGTGGCCAACTGCGTTTCATGACAGTGGTCTCTATTTATTCCAGCTGTCGTTGACCAGTTTCCTCTGGTAGTTTACACAGGGCTTTCCAGCTCTGCACTAACTACCATCTGGGGGCTGGTTACCATTCTCGACCTCATAGGTTCTCTCGGTACTGTTAGATGGATTTCTGTGATTCTTCAGCAACAAAATCGCCTCAGGCCTGGGGTTGGTAATCAAGAGCTTTGACAGAATCCTGTCGTGTATTGGGGACCTCATGGGTCACATTGGTCAACGTCTCAGTGAAGGAAGGATTCTGTGGCTGGGACCAGGAGCTGCTAGACTACTTGGTTTTTCACAACCTTAGACACTGTCCCCATACATTCTCCATCCCACTTGCCAGATGATGCCCACTCCATGCTCATTAGTGAACATTGTGTCTGTGAGGATTTTATAATTTTGGACCAGATTTGGTTCAACTTCATGTTTAAAACATCCCTTCCCACCACCACTTCTTCTCTTTCCCAAACTCTCAATTCTGGTTGGTTTGTTTAGAGTTTACAGTTATTCAGGTTAGGAATCACCTATGAGGGATAATATGCTGCATTCGATTCTCTGATCTTTTGAGTGTTCACTTAATAAGATCTGCTCAAATTCAGACCAATTTGTTCCTAAATTTTGATATGTCATTTTTCCTTTCAGCTTAGTAGAATTCCATCATGTCAATATACTACAGTTTCACTGTCCATTCCTCCATGGATGGGCATTTGGGTTGATTCCAATACTTGGCTATTATGAATTGAGCTGCTATAAATATAGTTGTACAAATGTTTCTGCTTCGAGATGTGACATCTTGTGGATAGATGCCTAGTAGAGGGATAGCTGGGTCCATTGGTAGTTCTATGTCCATTCTGTTCAGAATTGTACACACTGCTTTCCACAGTGGTTGAAAAAGTTTGCAATCCCACCAGCAGTGAATGAGGGTTCCTTTTTTCCCCCGTATCCTCGCCAGCAACAATTGTTGTTGGTTTTCTTTATTATTACCATTCTGACAGGTGTAAGATGGTATCTCATTGTGGTTTTGATTTGCATTTCCCTGATGCTTAAGGATGCTGAGCACTTTCTTAGATGAGTCAAGGCCATTTGGTTTCCTCCTCTGTGAATTCTCTGTTGAGATCGGTGCCCCTTTTTGTGATGGGGGTGTATTGGCTCTGAGTATGGTTTGTTTGTCTGTACAAAAGCTTTTGAGCCTGATCAGGTCCCATTGATTGTTGCATTTCCTGGGCTGCTGGAAATTTGCTCAGGAAATTTTTCCCTATCCCTATCTCATGTAGGGTTCCTCCTATTTTTTTCTCCCAGGGTGTTTAGGGTTGTATGGGTAACATTGAGGTCTCTGATCCATTTGGAGTTTATCTTTGTGCATGGTGAAAGGAGTGGGTCTATTTTCATTTTTTTACACGTGTTTATCCAATTCGTCCACCACCATTTGTTGAAGATGCTATCTTTGGCCCAGAGTACATCTTTGGCCCCCTTGTCAAAGACCAAATAACTGAAGTTACTTCCATTTAAAGCTGGGTCTTCAATTCTGTTCCATCGATCTGTCTGTCTGTTTTTATGCCAGTGCCATGCTGTTTTAGTTACTATGGCTTTATAGTATATTTTGAAGTCAGGCATAGTAATACCTCCTGAGTAGGCTTTTTTACTTAGAATAGGTTTGGCTATCCGAGGTCTTTTGCCCTTCCAAATAAATTTAGAGGTTATTTTTTTCTATGTCTGTGAAGAAAGAGGTTGGGATTTTTATCGGCATGGCATTGAATCTGTAAATCACTTTTGGCAGGATTGCCATTTTTACTATATTGATTCTCCCTAAACATTAGCATGTAATATCTTTCCATCTTCTCACAGCCTCCTCTATTTCCTTCTTGAGTGTTTCAATATTTTCCTTATATAAATCCTTCACAACTTTGCTTAGTGATATTCCAAGGTATTTGATTTTCTTTGAGGCTATAGAAAATGGGATAGTCTCTCTGATGTCTTTTTCTGTCTGCTTGTCTTCTTCATATAGAAAAGCTACTGATTTTGTGTGTTAATTTTCTATCCTGCCATGTTGCTGAAGGCATTAATCACCTTCAAGAGGTTACTTATACAATTCTTTGGGTCTGATATATAAAGGATCATGTCATCTGCAAAGAGGGATAGTTTAATTTCTTCCTTTCCGATTTTTATTCCTTTTATGCCCTTCTCCTTTCTTATCACTTGGTCCAACTTCAACCAATATGTTAAAGAGCAGTGGTGAGAGTGGATCTGGTTCCTGAATTGAGTCGGAACTCCTTGAGTCATTCCCCATTGAGAACTATTTGTGTTTTAGTAGTTTTATACATTGTCTTTATTAATTTGAGGTATAGGCCGTCTATGCCTATTCTTTCCAGAGCTTTGAACATGAAGTGGTGTTGAATTTTGTCAAAGGCCTTCTCCACATCTATTGAGATAACCATGTAGTTTTTGTGGTTTACCCGATTAATATGGTGAATTACATTTATCCACTTGTGTATGTTGAGCCATCCCTGCATTTTTGGGATAAGGTCAACTTGGTCAGGGTGGATAATATTTTTGATATAGCTTTTTATATGTTTTGCTAGGACTTTGTTCAGGATTTTTGCATCTACGTTCATCAAAGATATGAGTCTATAGTTCTCTTTTCTTGTTGCATCCTTGTCTGGATTGGGGATTAGGGCAATGGCAGCTTAGTAGAAGGTGTTTGGAAGCCTTCCCTCTTTTTCTATGCTTCTAACAAGCTTCAGAAAGAGTGGTTTCAGCTGTATGATGAAGTGTTGTTAGAATTAAGCTGAGAAACCATCTGGTCCTGGGCTTTTCCTTTTAGAAAGGTTTTTGATCACATCTTCAATCTCTGTGGAAGTGATAGGTTTGTTTTAATGATTTTATCTGCTCTGGGTTAAGCTTTGGTAGTTGGTAGATGTCCAAACTTATCCCTTTTTTCCAGGTTCTCTAATTTTGTGGAGTAGTGGATTTTGAAGTATAACCTGATAATACTTCCAATGTCTTCGGGATCTGCTGTGATCTCACCTTTGTCCTTTCTGATTTTGTTGATTTGGGTGTTTGCTTAGATTGGCCAGGGGTTTGTCAATCATTAACTTTTTCAAAGAACCAACTCTTTATCTATTTTTTAATTGTTTTCTTTATTTCCAATCATTAATCACATCTCTGATTTTAATTATTTTCTTTCGTCTTGAGCTCCTCGGGTTAGCTTTTTCCATCTTTTCCAATGATCTTAGGTGGGAGGTTAAATGATTAATTTGAAACCTCTCTGCCTTTGATATGAAGGCATTTAGTGCAATGAACTTCCCCTTCAGACTGCCTTCATTGTGTCATACAAGTTCTGAAGAGATGAGTTATCATCATCATTTATTACTAGGAATTTCTGAATTTTCTGCTTTATTTCTTGGATGACCCAATCATTTTTTAGGAGCAAATTATTCAGGCGCCAATACTTTGTGTATTTTCTGGATCCTGTTCCATTGTTAATTTCTATGTTTAATGCATTATGGTCTGATATGATGCAAGGAACTACGTCAATCTTCCTGAATTTGTTTAGGGATGATTTATGCCCTAGGATATGATCAATTTTAGAAAAAGTCCCATGCGCTGCTGAGAAGAATGTATATTCTATGTCTTTGGGGTGGAACGTTCTGTAAATATGTTATCCCCAGATGGTCAATGGTGTTATTGAGCTCCATTATGTCCCTGATCTTCTGTTTGGTTGATCTGTCTAGAGATGATAGAGGTGTATTAAAGTCTCCTACTATGATGGAATTAGAGACTATTTCTGCTTTATTTTTGAGTAGGGTTTCCTTTATGAACTGTGTTACACCCAAATTTGGTGCGTATATGTTGATTATGGTGATATCTTCCTGTTGAATTGTTCCTTTGATGAGTAAGAAGTGACCATCCTTATCCTTTTTAATTGATTTTGGTGTAAAGTCTGTTTTGTCAGATTTTAATGTAGCCACACCCAATTGGTTTTTACTTCCACATGCCAGATAAACTGTTTTCCATTCTTTTACTCTAAGAAGATTGCTGTCTTTAGCGGTAAAGTGCATTTCCTGAAGGCAGCAGATGGAAGGGTCCATTTTTCTGATCCACCCTGCAAGTCTGTGTGTTTTTATAGGGGAGTTAAGTCCATTTATATTCAGCGATATAACTGTGTGGTTTGCTTTAAGCCCTGCCATGTTGAAGGGTTAATGGTGTTTGGTGTCTGTGCTGCTGTTATTAGCACACTGACTGTGATCGTCATGCCTGATCTCTGGTACTCTTCTGAGGTAGATTTCTTGTTTCTTCTGTGTGGGATATTTCCTGTAGGATTTTTGTAATTTTGGCTTTATGTTCAAACATTCACAGAGCTGGTTTAATTCATGGAACACTTTGAATTCTCCATCTATTTTGAGGGATAGCTTTGCTGGGTACAGTAGTCTAGGTTGAAAGCCATACTTCTTTAGGCCCTGAAAAGTATTATTCCAAGCCCTCTGGCTTCCATGGTTTCTAATAAGAAATCTGAGGTAAGTCTGATGGATTTTCCTTTTTAAGTTATGGTTTGCTTTTCTCTTGCAGCTTTGAGTATCTTCTCTTTGCTTTCTATGTTAGGCATCTTGATTAAAATGTGTCTTGGAGAATTCCTCTTCATTTCCTATCTGTTTGGAGTCCTCTGGGCCCCTTGAATGTTGAGTGGGATTGCTCTTGTTAGATAGGGGAATTTTTCTTCAATAATTCTGTTGAAAATATTTCCTATGCCCTTAGTCTGGGCTTCTTCTCCCTCTGGGATACCCATGATTGTAATATTAGCCCTCTTTATGGTATCCCATAGATCCCTCAAATTTTGCTCACATGATTTTTTGAATTTGTTGAATCCAATGACATCCTTATTATTTCCTTCTGTCTTGTCCTCAAGGTCTGAAAGTCTGTCCACCAGATTTTCAACTCTGGGACTGATTGATTCAAGGGAGGTTTTTAACACCTCTGTATTTGGTTTCTGTTATAATTTTGTTTATAGTCTCCATTTCTTTGGTGAGATCCATTTTCCAGTCTATTTTTTTTTTTTTTTTGGCTAGGGATTCCTGAAAATCATTTTTAAGTTTTCTTAAGTCTCCATCAAATTTAATCAATTGATTGTCTAGGTCCGCCCATCGTTGGTTCACCTTCAATTCACTTAATATGTTTCTGAAGTCATTCATATTTCTCTCCATTAAATTCAGTCTGGAGTCTATGCTTGAATTTGTGAACTTCATCTCATTCATGTCTTTTTTCATAGTTTCCATATCAGCCATTAACTGCTTCATGTTTGCATTGCAGTTGTTGTCAGGAGTTATGTTATTCTCTCTTTGGGATTGTATATTTGTTATCTCCACTTCCTTGTCACTTTCCTGTTCCATAATGGGACTAGAGGCCCTGAGTTGGGGAGTTCCGTCTTTAATTTCTGTGGTTTTTTTTCATTGGTATCTGCCCATGTCCAGGTAGGTGAGTGAGACTCAGGCCCCCTGGGGAGTGCTGTTCAGCCCACTTTGCTTCCTGTGGAATGATCACCAGGTTTGATCTTAAAATGAGTTCTTTCCCATTGGGGTGTTTTGTCCCCAGACAGGTTCAGATCTTTACCTGTCTGGATCCCTCTCTATGTGATTGTTAATGTTAGTGCAACCACATAGGCCCCTGTCCCCAATTGTTGTGCTGCAGTAGAAAACAGCCCCAGCACCCCAAAGTATAGAGCCCAGTATTTTCCCACCTGACTTCAGCAAGCAGATCTGGAATGCTATCTCCCCCACTAGAGACTCAAGGCTCTAGACTCTCCTTGGGCCAGTACTTGGTGGACCTGTTCTGATTCTACGCTCCAACCCAGCCCCAGTCACCCAGACTCAAGAGCCCGGTGAGAGCTTCGTATTGCTCATGTAATCCATGTTCTCAAATTCCTTTATTTGTTAAAAAAAGAAAAAAATAAAGAAGTCAGGGCCAAGCCTGATATAAGAGAAAAATAAAGGACTTGGGATTTTGAAAAAAAAAATAAACATAAAAAAATAAAAGAGGGAAAGAAAAACAGGTGAAAGCCTGGTATAAGAGAAAAATAAGCCACTTATAATATATTAAAAACATAAAATAAAAAAAATATAGAGAGAGAGAAAACAGAAAAAAAATTATAAAAATGAGAGTTCAGTGAATGTTCACCAGCCTGCAACAAGCAGGTCTGCCTCTTGCCTCCCCTAGGCTGATTTTGTGATAGGTCGACCTGCTTCCATGAACAGCTCCCTTCCCTCCCAGTGCCTCTTATCTTCCCCTCCCCCACTTATTATCAGAGCCCCTCCAATATTCTGTGCACCCCGTCAGAACCCCTTCCCTTCCCAGATGTTATAAATGTTTTGACCTTGGAAGAAGCTGACCTCTGATACCCGCCTGGACCAACCTGTGCCCTCCTGGCAGTGGTATGTGGTCCCTGGTACCCGCTTCATCTGCCTGTGCTCTCCTGGAAGTGGCAAGCAGTCCCTGGTACCCACCTGAGATGCCCGTGCCCTCCTTGCAGTGGCAAGTGGTCCCTGGTAACTGCCTGAGCTGCCTGTGCACTCCTGGCACTGGCGAGCCCTGCCTGGTACCGGCCTGAGCCGTCTGTGCCCTCCTGGCAGTGGCACGTGGTCTCTGGTACCCACCTAAGCTGCTTGTGCCCTTCTGGCAGTGGTGCGTGGTCCCTGGTACCCTCCGAAGCCACCTGTGCCCTCCTGGCAGTGGTGCACGGTCCCTGATACCCTCTGAAGCTGCCTGTGCACTCCTGGCAGTGTTCCATTGTCCCTGGTAACCTCTTGAACTGGCCTCTGCCCTCTAAGCAGTGGCAGAGGTTCCCAGGTATCTGTCTGAGGTCTGGCCCTGCCCGGCATCTGCAGTCCATAGTGGGCTTCCATAACCGAGCTAGGTTTGTTTGTCTAAGGAGTGCATCTGCCTGTGTATGTGGTGGGGGGTCGCAGAGAGGAGTGCGCTCAAGAATCCAGTGCTGGAGTGAAGGGGTCTCATGAGGGAAAGGTGCTCAGCCGGCAAGGGCTTGGGAAGCAGCTGGGAAGAGACAATGGGCAATGGTCGGAGCTTGATGTGGGGGAGGGGCGACTCTCCATTCCTCTGTGGAGCAGAAAGCCACTGGGGAACCCTGTCTGGGCTGGTGCAGGAGCTGAGGAGAGGGTGGGCTTGGGTTCAGGGCCAGCTGGGGACCGGGGTTTGGATCCCAGCTGGAAAATCAAACCTTTACGGAGAGAGTCCTGGTGACGCTTCTACTCGTCCGCCATCTTGCTCCACCAAGAATGATTTTTAAAATCTGAAACTACCTTCTAAAATGGAAGTAATCAGAGCTCTAAGACAGAAAAGAAATAAGCTTCTATTCCAAGATTTTTTGACAATGTACTTGATTTGTTTCCAAAATATTGTCATTTTGATATATAATTACTGAAAATATATAAGTACTTGCTCAGAACACACCAATTAATCATTAGACATGCTGGTTGCCTGTTCCTTTCTAGTCAATTATAGCTGATAGGCATTTATTATAATATTATCATATGATATTGAATTAGCCAATGATATGCTGTCAATTCCATAGCAGTTATGGAAAAATATTTGAAATATTAAATAAAACATAAAATCCTCACAAGCATACAGTAACCTATTGAGAAAGTAGTGGGAGTTGACTGGCAAGAGGGGCCACGAGAGGTCGGGGAAAGAGTCTAAGTCTGTGAATAATTAGATCAGTCTGACAATTCCTGGCTCCAACCACCGGTTCCTTCTCTCACTGAGCTGTTGACCAAAGTGACCCATGAGGTTCCCACAACTAGATGGAATACTCTCAATGCTCTTGAGAGCCCTCCCCAGGCCTGAGGCAAAACCCTGTTGTTGAAGAAACCATCAAATGCCTAAAACCAGCATTGAGAGACTCTTCGAGTTCAGGAACAGTATCCAGCTCCCAGAAGTCAGTTAGTGTAGTGCTGGAAGGCACTGTACAGGCTTCCAGGGAAAAGTTATCAACCATAGATGGAACAGAAAACACAATCTGTGGTCATGTGTAGGCTGACCACACCTCCTACTTGGAGAGAACAGCTAACCAAGAAAGGAGCACTTGTGTAATGGAGAAGCCTGGGCCTGGGGGAGACAATCAACAGCTTTCAAATTCGACCAATTTTCCACTTAGTGAGGGGGAGCCCTTGTCTGGAACTTGGGATTCAAGGTGATAGGCACCGGATCCCATACTCTTGGGCTCCCAAGACAAGATGCACTATGAGACCGATTGGCGTTGAGACTACTAAAAATAGAATCTAGGTAATCTAGAATTTTGTATATTTGTTAACCTACACTGATCACACTCTCCGATGGAGATTGTGCTTGTATTTTTCAGGATGCAGCAAGAGAGCTGGGGCCCATCTAACCCTATCAACTGACTGTAGGCCAATAGCTAAGATTCTGGCAAAAGAGGAGCCACCACAGTCATACCGTGGAGGAACCACATGGAACCCCCACAGAGAATGTCGGGATGAACAAGAGACCCACAGTCACTGCCTGTCAATCAACACAGGATAAGCCAGTGAGCCAGAAACCAATGATTTTCGCCACAAAGACTTCTAAACTCACAACATTAAAGCAGCCTTAATACTCATCCACCATGACTCAGGGAACTGAGCAGAAGAGGGGCGGAAAGATAGTGAGAGCTGTGGTGGGAGAGACTATCCAGAGGCATGGTACCCCTCAGTAACAACATACTAGGGCCAGGAGAACCTGGCTGAATACTAGACTATGCATGGTCTCCTGTCACAAGGACTGATCCAGACGATTAGGTAAAACATTTCATCAGACTTTGCCATAGAATTGAACATTAAATGTTCATTCTTATGATCATATCTTTAATTCTCACTACCATGAAATAAAGTTGACATAGAGAAAAAAAACAAGAAATAAAGACAAACCTGAAAAATAAGGGTATCAAAAACCAGCTTTCCAAAATAACTGAAGATATCTGCAAATATAAGAAAGACTGTCAGGAAGAAATAATTAAATCAAACCTTGAAATGAAAACACATCTCAGCAGGATAATAGAAACAACCTAAAAAGAAGTTGCAGAAAATAGAAACCATATTGAATTAATAAGAATATCCCTAGAATCTCTTACCAACAGGATTAACCACTGGGAAATCAGAACCTCAGATATGGAAGAAAAAGCAGAGGAGAATTTATAGAAATCAGAAACTTGACAAAATTCAAAATAGCAAGTGAACAAGACTCAAGGGAAATATGGGATACCATAAAAAGACCTAATCTCAGGATCATGGGGATACCAGAAGGAGAAGAAAATGAAGTGTGGGGGCATAGAATATATTTTCAACATAATTATTCAAGAAAACTTTCCATACTTGGCAAGAGATACCCCTATATTTGTAAAAGTGATATGGTGGACCCCAAACAAAATGGACCATAGGAAGGACACCCCAAGACATATTGTATTTACAATGCCAAACATTGAGGATAAAGAGAGAGTCCTTAGAGTAATGAGAGAAAGGAAACTCTCTTATAAATGAAAACCCATCATAATCACCTCAGTCTTCTCCAGAGAAACTTTAAAAGTCAAGAGAGCTTGGAACAAAATGATTCTAGGCCTAAAGAAGTACGGATTCCAACCTAGACTACTGTACCCAGCAAAGTTATCCATCATAATAGATGGAGAAATGAAAGTATTCCATGAAATTAACCAGCTCTACAATTACTTGAACACAAAGCCAAACCTTCAGAAGATACTTCACGAGATATCCCATGTAGATGAGACAAACATTCGACCACAGCAAAGGAACAGATAATAAGCAAGGTAACACCAAAGAGATAATAACAACAGCTCAGATACCAACCTCCATATTCTCTCCAACATGGCAGGGTTTAAATCAAACCTCACAGTTATAACTTTGAAAGTAAATGTACTCAACTCTCCTGTAAAAAGGCACAGGATCTCAGGGTGGATCAGGAAAATGGACCCTTCCATCTCTTGCCTTCAAGAAACACACCTTATCGCTAAAGACAGCAACCTACTGAGAGTAAAAGGGTGGAAAACAATTTTCCACTGATGTGGGAATAATAAAAAAGCAGGTGTGGCTACTCTAATATCTGACAAAATAGACTTTAAGCTGATAGCAATAAAAAAGGACAATGATGGCCACTTCCTACTCATCAAGTGAACGATATAGCAAGAAGACATCACTATACTAAATATATATGCACCAAATGCAAGGGCCCCTCATTTCATTAAGCATAAATTACTCAAAAGCAAAGCAGATATAGATGCCAACACCATCATAGTAGGAGACTTTAACACTCCACTGTCATCACTAGACAGATTGTCCAAACAAAAGGCAAGCAGGGAAATAAAGTTACTAAATAGCACCATAGATAAAATAGGAATAATACACGTTTACAGAACAATGCATCCCAAGGACACAGATTACACATTCTTCTCAGCACCACATGGAACCTTTTTCAAAATTGACGATGTACTGGGCCATAAATCATCCCTCAACAAATTCAGAAAGATCAGTGTAATCCCCTGCATCATAGCAGACCACAACTTATTAAAGCTAGAAGTTAACAATGGAAGAAGATCCAAAAATTTCAATAAATATTGATGACTGAACAACTCACTCCTGAACAATGAATGGGTCAAACAAGAAATCAGACAGAATATCCGGAATTTCCTAGAAACAAATGACAATGAGGACACAACCTTTCAGAACTTATGGGAAACAATGAAGGCAGTCCTCAGGGGGAAATTCATTGCACTTAAAGCTTTCATAATGAAGACAGAGAGGTCTCAAATCAATCACCTATGCTCCAACCTAAGGTCATTAGAACAGAGGGAGAAATCCAACACTAGGAGCTCGAGATGCAAGGAAATAATTAAGATCAGAGCTGAGATTACTTG
>PVHP010030120.1:0-21876 GCA_004024765.1 Zapus hudsonius
GTTTAATCTGCATGTACCCCTTAAACTGTCAAATTAGGTCTCTCCCTCCACAGGTTAAGAAATATTTTTGCCACTATTTCTTAAATTAATCTAGCAATGCCTAACTTTTTTCCTACTGTGATCTCCATGGAAGCTTTATTGGTTCAATATTAATGTTCAATATATCTCTTAGAATTTCTTCACTTATTATTTTTATAATTCTTTCTATGACTTAATAGTTTTGAATATCATATCCTCAATGTTTTTTATTTGTTTTTGTGTTTGATCAAGTTGGATATTTAAAGAATATCAATGAATTCTTCAATTCAGTTATCGTACTTTTGACCTGCAGAATTATAGATGGTTTGTATTAGCATTAGCTGTTGCACAGGCTTCTTTAGACTTAACATACCTTCATGTAAATTCCATTGTAGAGAAATCAAGTGGATGGCATCCAATTCCTCCATCTTGCCATCATCACTCAGTAGTCAATATAAAGTTTTAGCATTAAATCCTAGTGTTCATAGGAATATCAAAACAAGAACATTTTTTACTCATTCTGAATTTTAGCATGCATTTCATCATATGTTGATTCTTTGGAGGCTTAAAGTAACATATATACTGTTTTGTGTTATTTGTTTCCTACTTAAGTTCATAGTCTTTTGATGAATTCACAGTTCAGTCAGGTATTGTAGAACATAATTTTAGATATGCTAGCAAAGTGAGTTTTTTCCAATAATAGACTCATAAAATGACTTATTGTCCATTCAAAACTACATAATGTAAGTTCCTACCAAGGAAAAAGACACTGCTCAAATCGTTTTCAAAATCATGGAATATTTAAGATAGCCTGGGAAAGCCAAAGTATTTCATAGTATATAATTTACTAGTTTTTTTATTTGGGGGTTTTATATAAAAATTCTATTCATAAGCCACATTAAAACTTAAAATATTGGACTACTGTTCAAGATGGCAGGATTCTAACCATTTTGGAATTTCAGAGAAGAGAGGACACAGCGGACCCTCCCCCCCCAAACACAGATAGTGACTGGGAAGATGTGAGGGTGCACATACAGGTAATATGCCAATTCCTAAACTTTCTGTGCCCTCCAGCAAAGCTAGGGCACAAAGGCAGGAAAACTTTTAGTGTCACCCTGGGGCAGCTTGTTGCCAACCTGACTCCCATCAGGGCAGGCTGACTTCTGGTAGATGGATAGCTGGGATGAAGAGTGTTGTAGTTAGCTTTCTAGTTGCTGCGCAGAAAGAACCCAAGCAAAAGTGGCTTGTGGAGGAATGGGTTTATTTGGCTTACGGACTCTAGGGGAGACTCCATTCTGGCAGGGAAAATGATGGCATGAGCAGAGGGGTGGACATCACCTCTGCCACAGCACTGCAAACAGCGGCAGGAAGGTGTGCCAAATACTGGCAAGGGGAAGCTGGTTTATAACCTCCAGAAGCCCGCCCCAACAACACAGCTCTAGTGAGGTTCTAATTCCCGCATTGCCATCAGCTGAGGATCAATCTATCAGAACACATTCATTTGTTTGTGGGGGACACCTGGATCAAACCATTACAATCAGCCATCCTCCACATCCCGTTCTATCAGACAGAAGATTAACCCACTGAGCAACCCTGCTCATGCTCCCAACAGTGAGTAGCCCATTCTCCACATGCACTGATAGGAGACCCCTAACACCCAAGGATGAGGCACTGTTCCAGGCACATGAGCTGAAGGTATTGCTGATCTCTACATTGGCAGGTGGGTGGATAATAGGAATGAGCTAAGCCCATATTCATGCACTTTCTACCTGCAACCAGCACAGTGCAGCTCTATGGTTGGACCAATGGGACCTCAACAACCTGCACAGCTGGGGTGAAGAGGGGGATCTGGGGCAAGCACTCATTCTGCTCAGTAGCACCTGATCTCCACAGGTGCAGCGCTGCTGCAGGCATAGGCTACAGATCTTCCATTTACTGAGTTCCTCATACTGACAAAAAAAGCCATAAAATCCTGCACAAGCAAGGACTCTGTCTGACGCACAAATGCAAAGTGGTCCTCTGCAAAGCAACCAGAACCTTCTGCATACTCAGTGATCCATAGAGCCCCACAAGCCAGAGAGCACACCTTCCAACCTGATTAAATCACAGCCCAGCAGCCTGCAGAAAATCCTAGCACCAAGGGCCAGCAAGCAAGCAACACAGGAAGAAAGGTCCGTTCTTGGCCAAAGAATTTCCAAGGCCTTCTGCAGTCTCATCCAGAATTGGTAAGAGACACCACACACAAGGAAGTATAACACCCCATTCAAGATTATTCAACCAAAATCTACAGATATAATGCAATCCCACTGAAATCTATATCAAACCAAAACAGAACATTCACTAATAATAATATAAGAGCCACTATTTGCTACCTCCTAAACACATATAGTCTGAGATGAGTACACCCCAACACAAAATAATACAATACAAAAAACTGAGAGATCTCTATAAAGAATTCCTAGTCCCACAGGGGAATTCTCCAATGTAAATGGATAGGATATGGCAGATATGTAATAAAAAAATGAAAAGCCTGATAAGATTTTTTTTAACAAATTTAATGAAACCATAAACAAATGGATAGCAGAATTGGAACCAAATCATTCAAAACCAGCAATCACATAATTGAAATGCAACAGAACCATCAATTACAATAAACAGCATTTATCACTCATAGCTTACCTTAACATAATTGAAGAAAATCAGAGATATTTTAAGATAAATGAATTGAAGGTCAACAAACCTTATCTCAACAATCAGCTGATTAAGCTTAATAAAGGCATGATCAAATGCAAGAATAAATTCCAAGAAACAAGATATAAAATCAATCCTCGACCTTAAATTGGAACTCAATAAAGCGATGGAAATGATGCAGAAAAGGGCAAAGGGAAAAAATAAATCAAATGTATCTTTTCAAAGCCTCTCTATAATCCCTCACTAACAGTAGATCATGTGTAGAACATAACTGCAGAACTTGAAGACAAGACAGAAGGACTTGACTGGTAGTCCTAAATCTATAAATTCATAAAATCATGTGAACAGAACATGAGGAAATCTTTGAATACCCTAAAAAAGACCAGATATTTTGATCATGGTTATACAAGAATGGAAAGAAATATACACCAAAGGCATAGAGAACATCTTCAACAAAATTATTGGAAAAAAATATCCTATAGAACGAACCAAAGAAGAAATTCTCCATAGCACATTATAGTAAAAAGTCTAAACAATGAAAACCAAAAGAGAGGAAAAGAAGCATCCAGAGAAAACCAGCTCATTTTATACAATGGGAAGCCCAACAGAATTATCTCTGATACTGCAATGGAAACTGTAAAAGGCAGAAGGGCTTGGAATGGATTGCTTCAAAGTCTAAACCTGTGGTTTATAACACAAACTACTATACCCAGCAAAGGTATCCCTTGAAATAGAAAGAGAAAGGAAAACATTCAATAATAAAAGCCAGCTCAATGAATATAGGAACACAAAGCCAAATCTACAGAGAGTACTTCATAGAATACTCCCCACAGAAGAGTCAACCAACCTGAAGAACCTAAAAGAGGAAAACACAATAATCCAAATTAGAGAACACATGAAAATGTTCAAAGCTCAAGAACGCACCAAACGCCACAAAACCTTCAACATAGCAGAGATTACATCAAGCGCCATGGTTATAACTTTATCCATTAATGATCTCAACTCCTGAGTCAAAGCCACAGGTTAACTGGGTGGATTATAAAAATAGATCCATGCATCTGTGTCTTCATGAAACCTACCATACAACTAAGGAGAGATACCTCCACAGGAAGAAAGGATATAAAATAATTTTCCAAGAAAATAGAAAAAAAGTAAGAAAAGGAAAAAAAAAAGAAACAAGTGGATGATGGCTAAACTAATGTGACAAAATAGACTTCAAGACAAAATTAATCTAAAAGGACAAAGAAGACCACTTTTTACTCATCAAGGGAATGATTCAACAAGAGGATATCACAAACATAAATTTATATGCACCAAACACAGGTGCACCATATTTTATAAAGAAAAAACCTAGTCTACAACAAATCATAGGTGACTGATAACTC
The DNA here is from genome assembly GCA_004024765.1 of Zapus hudsonius. Taxonomy (NCBI): domain Eukaryota; kingdom Metazoa; phylum Chordata; class Mammalia; order Rodentia; family Dipodidae; genus Zapus; species Zapus hudsonius. The sequence continues at coordinate 4,095 of PVHP010030120.1, forward strand.
ACTATCATCAATAGACAGATTATCCTAGCTCTTAGTGTTGTCTCAGGAAAAAAACTTCATAACCATTAAATGATAACATTTTAATTGATGTCATCAATAATTGACATACACAATTAATAGCTCCAATATTGGTTTAGCCTTTTACATAATTCACAAAAATCTAGCTACTTGATATTTAATGCTATTAATATTTAAAATAAGAAATAAATATATTTCAAAGAATATTTCTGATTGTTTTGAAAAGCTCGAGATATATATATATATATATATATATATATATATATATATATATACATATATATGCATATATTGAAGCAGTAAGAATCATAGCCAAAATAATTTTCCAATCTTGGTAAATGAGCAATCCTATGAATTTACTGTGATTTTATTATTGTACATATAAAAGCCATAATTTTGTCCCAAGAGGTGATATGCAATGCACTACAAACTAAAAATACATGTTCCAATAGTCAAAAATCATACAAGTACAAAGGATAAAGTTAATTGAACTACAGACTACTGTAAGGATGATGTTAAGGCACCCTCCAGTACACACATAGAAAATAAGAACAACAGTGGTTTTCAGCGCAGAATACATTTTCCTTGTTGCTACCACTGTCAGTTGAATTCTAAGAAATCTTATACCTTTGAAAACTCACTTATACATTTATATAAGGAGGTCGTCTAAATTCTCTATACTTTCTTCCATATCAGTCATAAGTCTTAAAAGATTTAATAAATTTATTAAAAGCATATATAGATTATTTTTAAAACATTTACCAAATTAAAATAGCGGAACAAAGCTTATAAATGCAAGGTCACTGGGATTTTTCATTACCCAAGCATGGCAATAAATGTAAAAATATAACTCTGCTCCAGCTTCCATGTCTTCCCTCCACAATGGGAATGTGTGCTCATGAACTGTAAGCTAAAATACACCCTTCCCATCTTAAATTTCTCATTCATTTAGTCACAAAAATGAGAAAAATAACTAATATACCTACAAAAAATATTGGTCTGAATTTTTTATAATTTATCTATATGAAGAAAATTAAAACAAAGTATAATCATATTCAGTAGAACAGGCTCTGATTTTAGTCAAACATGAGTGAATAAAGAATGTTTTTTTTAATGAAGGTCATATTAATAAGTCAGTTAAAAGGGTCATAAAATTGAATGTCTGGTCATTACTGCAACTTTGGCGATCTCAAGAATTTATGCAAAAATAATTAAAAGTAATAATATTATATTTAAAGGTATTTCAAAAGAAAATATATCAGTTATATGACATTAAAAACACATATGGGGGCTAGAGATATAGCTCAGTGATTAAGGCACTTGCCTAAAAAAACTGGGTTTGATTTCCCAGTACCCATGGAAACCCATAAGCACAAAGAGGCACATGCATCTGGAGTTCCTTTGCAGTGGCCAGAAGCCCTGTCATGTCCATGTTCTTTCTCTCTCTTTCCTTCTGTCTCTGTCTGTCTCTCTCTCTCTTTCTCTGTCTCTCCTCTCTGCCTTTCACTGCTGAAAAATAAATTAATTAAAATAAAATAAAATAAAATCCTTAAATGAGACTAGGCATCTACATCTTGTTCCCAATCTTAATGGGAACTCCTTGAGTATTTCCCTGTTAAGTATTATTTGGCATTTGATATATATATATATATATATATATATATATATATATCATTAGTTAATTGTTGAATTTTTACCTAACTTATTAGATATTATAGACTAAGCATTTCTCAAGGGGCCTTGCCTTATGTTGGGGAAGATTATACATTTCTGGTTGTACTTGGAATAGTTTTATCATGTTAAGGGGACTTATGATTTTGTTAATGTCTTCATTTGGAAATTAAGTATGATGTAAGGAGATATGGTTTGATGTCAAGTTGATAAAGGGTGGACTTGTGATGCTAAAGTTCTATTGTCAATTTATCTGTTTAGTGATCCACAATAATCTTTGGTGGGTCTCTGAGTTGGCCTACAGAAAGGATTGACAAAAGGAGGAGGGACCTCCTCCAGAATGAGCCCTTCCCCTAGAGTGGGTGGGCCTCCCAGAAGGGGACTGGATATAAGGAAGCTTGAGGGAAGGGAAGATCTTTTCCTTCCTCCCTCTGGCCTCTGGTGCTTGTTGTGACTTGCACTTGCCTCCTGCTCTCCTTCCCTTTTCCTCTGCCTCACATCATGGACTGAAGACCAGAGGCTCCCCAGGAAGCCTTACAACCTTCATTTCCCTTCCCAACTCATAACCCTCCATCCCATAGAGCATTCATGCAATCCCGCTGAGGTGCGCCCTCAGTGGAATGGGGGCAGTGAGGAGGGAAACTTTGGTGCCAACACTTGACTTGTACATACAGAGTTTCTATTTTACTTATTAATAAAACACAGGAAAGGGAAGGAGGATGACTCTAAGATTTCCTTTCATATTCTGCCAATGACATAAAGAAGCTAGCTCTCAAAAAATGAGTATATGAGTAAAGCCACCTATATATACTCTGAGCTTACTTATAGAATGGTGCTGTTTGAGAATTAAAATTAATAATAACCATAAAGGATTAAAAATCTGGGTGCTGAAAAACTTACCCAGGCAGCCATAGGCACATTACACATTGACATTCAGATTCTTGGTGATAGAAAAAAAATGCAGGTTATAGAAAAAATGCAGCTTATGACCCCCATTACTTTCTTCTCTTAAAAGGTTCTGGGCTTCATTGATGAACAAGGAATGCCACTCTTTAAAATGCAGAGGTACCTGCATTATCTAGTTTTATAAACCTTGGGGACAAAAGAGAAAGGGAAATTCTTTGCATTTATGTCATATTCTAATTATTAGTTCCTTTAGAGAAAGAAACCTTAAATGCCACAGTGCTTTTAACATAAAAAAGCTCCATATTGAATATTATTGAGTTGTTTTTCCATTTCTATTTTGCACCCTAGAGGGAAATAATTTATTCTCTTTAGAGCTAGTGGAAAAACATAGACATCATTGCACATGCTTTACTTAATTCAGTAGGGGAAACACTGGATACAGAACATTATTAAAGGAGGTTGAATGTTGGTATCACTGCACTTCAATGTGATACAGTCAGAAAGACCTGGTTGTTAAGACAGTCACAGGGTGTGTCACACTTAGGAGGCATCTTTATCTCCAGAGAGCATATCTGTCAGAGCCTTTTGTTCTGACCATGTTGAGAGGTAAAGCTGTGATGCATAGTTAGCATAATGCTGAGAAAACTATAGTGCTCCATACCATCTCCCTGGCTTTGTTTCTATGAATGTGACACCACTGTACTTTTCAATAATCAGTGTTCTTTTCTGCCTTTTATTTGATTGTATGTAAAACATGATGTTTCCTTTTTCATGTGTGTATGTGTGCATGGACCTAGACTTTTTTTTGCTGTTGTTGTTAAGAGATATTTAATTACTTTTTTGATCTTGTTATATATAATATGTTTGTGTAGGCAATTTATCTGTGCTGGTTTAATTTAGGTAGGTTATATGTGTCTAGGAATTCATCTTTTTTTATTTTTATTTTTCTGGATAAGGTTCCATGAGGTGCTGAGAATGATGGAGTTAGGGGAGAATGTTCTGGTAGAATGTTCTGTAGATATCTTTTAACTCCAGTTGCTCTATGGTGTTATTTGGCTCCATTATTTCTCTGTTAAATTTTTTTCTGCTTGTTTGATCTGTCTATTGAAAATAGTAGGGTACTAAAGTAACCAAATTTGATTGTATTAAGATTTAATTTTGGTTTGTGGTCTAGAAGATATTATCCTATAAAATTTGGTGCATATAAGTATATGATTGTGATAGCCTCTTGTTGAATCATCCTCTTACTGAGTAAAAAGTGGCCTTCTTTATCTCTTTTAATTACTTTTGGCTTTGAAGCCTATTTTGTCTGATATCAGAATAGCCACACTTGCTTGTTTCTTTTTTTCCGTTTACTTGGAAAATCATTTTCCCTCCTTTCCTGCCAAGGCTGTGCCTATCCTTCACAAGAAACAGCATGGACCCATTGTTCTGATCCAACCTTCTAACCTGTGTCTGTTGATTGGGGTGTTGGGTCCCTTAATGTTTAGAGTTATGACTATGAGGTTCATCTTAATCAGGATCATGTTGCAGGCTTTATGGAATGTGGTGCTTTCTTGAGATTTGTGGATGTTCCTGTCTGTTACAGTTTTGGTTATTATTTTTCCAACTTGTAATCTCTAGATCAACCTCTTGTTTGGAGGGTGAGGTACTAGTACCTCTTCAAGCACCTGTGATACACAGCATGGTCAGCTGTGATTAAGAGGAAAAATAGGGAGGTTTTTTGTCCCCCTGGTTGGACTAGGTTCACTAGGGTCTGATCACAGTTCTCCTTGCCTGTGCAGCTTCCAGGTGGGTCTGGGTGTGGCCCTAGTCTGCTGGCTTGCTTTCTGTCCAGTCAGGGCTTTGTTCTCTTGATTGCCAGTACTTTAGAGTGAGATCTGCACTATGACCCTGACCACAGGGTATGTTCCAGGCCTGACAGGAAAGGTTTCCTACACTGAGGCAGTGTGATGTTCCCTGCTCCTAGCAACCACAGCAACTTCTGGATGTGCAGGGGAGCACCTCTTATGGGGTTGACCTCCAATCCCTGCCCAGCAGATGGCCCTTGCCATGCATTCAGCCTCACTAGGTATGTAGCCCAGCCTTGGCAGGGTGGCTGTTCCACTTTACTGTGTTGACTCCCACCAAGTGCAGGAGAGAAAGCTCACCTAGGCTTGGATACCCTGCCCACATTTTGTCCCCACTCCCTCCCTTTTCTCCCCCTCCCCTTGAAGATGACTTACTGCTCTGATGCTTCCCCACTGGCAAGCACCCTCTCCCTGCCTCTCAGACGCTCAAGACACCTCTCCACTCCTTCTTTCCTTTCTCCTGTTGCCAGTCTGAAATCACTCGCTCCCTTTGGCAATCATTCCTTCCCTCTCAGACCCCCTTGTCACACCACATGCACCCACTCATCTCTTCCATTTTTCTGCACCAGCCAGCAGTCATTCCCTCCCCCTCATGATCACTCCCTCTCTAGGGTGATCACTAGCTCCTTCTCAAATCCCGGTCCCATTTCCCTACTTCCTCTCTCCAATCTCCTGGGGGATGGATGGCTCCCTCCTTTACAGACTGCTTGTCTGGGTCTCTCACAGCCTCCAGTTCTTGCATCCCAGTGATTCTATTAGTATTATCTTTAATTTTTGAGAAGCTTCTGGAATATTTTCTACACAGTGGTATTACTTAGCATTTCTACCAACAGGCTGCAAGGGTTTTATCTTCTGTATATTCATATACATTTGCATATAACACACACAGACAGAATGAATAACATCAGTCAGTAGTAAACTAGATAAAACAGAAGACAGAATACTGGGGACTAAAGCCAAGGCTGAAAAAAATGTGATTTTCAGATAACAATGAAAAATAAATATAATCATTCTTACATAACCTCAGTTTTCAAGAACCGCAGGTCATGATCAAGAGACAAAACATAAGAACCTATGGTTGAAATTCAAACTAAAGGCACATAAAACCACACTGAAGGGTTATAGTAGACAATTTCCCAAGGACAGGGAAAGATAAGGTCCTTTAACTACAAAAAGAATTTAGAAGAACAAAAAGATATTTCTAGAAAAGAATTTCTCTTTCTGATCCATTGTCTTTAAAAATATTAAAACTACAGAACAAACAGATAATATTAAGAGCTACCAGAGCAAAATTCCAATTTTATACAAAGGCAAAATAGATGAATAAATGAGGATGAAGAAAGAAATACATTCAACACAGTAAATGAGAAAGTTAAGAGCATTCAAACCAGGAAACAACCAACAGAATAAATGGAATAAAAATATCTATCAATAATAACCAATAATAACACTGTTAATTCTCTAAAATTTAAAAGATTAATAATGGTGAGATTTAGAAGCAAGATTCAACAGTTTTGGTTTTTTTTTAATCCTGTGAAACTGAGCTTTTATTATTTATTTTATTATTATGCATTGCTTTCATCCCTCTCTACCTCCCCACATCCCATTTTCTCTTGTTGGTAATCTTCTTCCTTCCCCACAGAGGTCTTCCTTCCATTTTCATGACCTGCATACGCCATTACTCTCAATCATTTAACAATCCTTTATATCCTTTAGCTCCTTACCTTTCATTATTTCCTTTCCACTTCATTTGGAGAATATATATATATATATATATATATATATATATATATATATATATATATAAATATATATATATATATATATATATATATTGCAGTATAATTGCCTATTTTACCTTAGATGATCATCTCTCTTTGCATTTTCCTGTGGATGACATTACATTCTACTTTATAGCTAAATAAAATTCTAGTATGTTTATAGGTACCACATTTTCATGCACTAATATGTTGCTGAATCTGTAGACTGGTTCCATATTGTCAACACTGTTATCCTGTTACAATAAACTGTATTGGCAAATATCTCTGTGGGAAGCTGACTAAGAACACATTTGATATCTATCTGTCTCTATCCCTCTATCTCTATCTCTATATCTGGGAATGTTAAGCTGGATAATAACAGTTCTTACATTTTCTCAAGTACATTCTCACTGGTTACTATAGAAGCTTTGTGTGTTGGTTAATTTTAATTATCAACTTTATTGAATCTGAAAAGAACCAAGAGACATGCCTCTAGGTCTCAGTATGGGTTTTTGAGGACATTTCTAGGAAGGATCAATGCATTCTATGACCAGATATTATGTTATTACAGTGTTCTTTCTACTTAGGTCTGCTCTGATTACTAGAACATTTGTGTTCCCATACTAATTTTAGGAAATTTTAAGCCAATGAAAAATGTCATTTTTAAGTTCATTGCATTTAATCAGTAGATATATTTTGTATTTAAACAATAGTAATTCCATGGGAGGTCTTGCAATGTAGAGGGTCCCCCTCATTTTTTTTTTGTTTTTTTATGCTTCCACGTTGTCACTGCAGGGTCTTTCATCTCCATGGTTAGGTTCATGTCTAGATACTTTTTGAAGTAATGGGAATGTGATAGTTTTCCAGATTTCTTTCTTGGTAAACTACTTCTGGGCTTATAGCAAGGTGATAGCCATTTATTTTTTATTTTTATATTGTGTTCATTTCTTTGCTGAAAGTGTTTATTATAACTAAGAATTTTCTGGTGGAGTTTATATAAACTTTTAAATATAGGATTATGATAACTGCAAACAGAGATAATTTCACTTCTTTCCTTATGACATTAACCCATTCAGCTCAAAATGCTCTCTAACAACCTTTGGTCTGAAATCAAGATCTGTCCCCAAACACTCCTTAGAGCTGGACGCCAGGATCTGCCCCCTCCTCCAGCAGGCTCCTGGAAACTTAATCAGGAAGCCTACTTAAACTTAATCAAAAATATCTGAGGCTCTGGGCTCACATTCAAACCACCACATAGACAAAGACAAACTCTCAAGAGGATGAATACATATGTACCAATCATCAATCAGTCAATCCCCATTAAAAATTTTCTAATATATAAGAAGAGAAAGGAGGGTATAAAAACAACATTTGTAGATTTGAAATGCTGTTTTCATCAGTAGTTAGACCATCCAGACTTCTCATCCCCCCCAAAAAAAAAATATATCAAGCAAAGAAACCTGAAGTAAATTGTGGTATAGATCAAATAAGTTTGATAGACATGTTAGGAGTTCATTCCTTTCTCCCATATTTTCCTATAGTATTCTTGGATATATGCATGTATTAAGTGCAGGTGACATACAATAGAGATAAATGCACACTTTTATAGAAAAGTAGGTAGAACCAAAGACCATTATATTAAGAAAAATAAGCAAATATCAGAAAAAAAGCCAGAAGTTTTCTAACATTGTTGAAGTTAAATTAAAAAAAAGACATGAAAGACTTTATTATCTATGAAAGGAGGAGTAAGATTTGAGGGAAAATGAATTACTAAGAAAGAAGAATAAAAGAACAAGTATGTTTAAAGTTTAGACGTATCTATTAAAATGACATAAGGAAGCCCATTATTTTTGTATGCTAACCAAGTAATTTATATAGCCTAATTATATTTATGCAAATGGTCAGAGAATTTGAGGAAAGAAATATACAGCATATGAACTATATATTCACTTGCAGTCTGATTGTTTTCCTTATTATCTGCTATTTCTTTTTAAGTCTGGTATTCCACTTCTCTCACATTTTTCTGATATTTTTTTGTCTCATTTGATATCTACTTAGAAAACTACTCTGTACTCCTCTCCTTTTAACAACTACTTATTTCTCTGCCTTAGTTGCATACCCTTCATCTATTTATCGTGTCTTAGATAAATAAGACACGATCAATTTTATCTTGGATGCACGGTTTACAATTGTTTGTTTGTATGTAGCCTTTAATGCAATATTGATTATAATAATTAGCATTTACTAAATGAAAAAAGAAACCACAATCTTGTTAGGATTGTGAAATGCATCCATTATTATGGAGATATCTCAGAGTTCATACGTGGATTAGACAAGACAGTCTATTATGAGCCTCTTTTTCAAACAGAGTATGGAGACTTTTCATCTCATAACTCATTACAGCCTGACTGCTCCTTGAATGAGGATTTAGAGTGAGTCAGTGAATCTTAACAGTAGAATGTCTTATTTTTCAGGGGTTGAGTGTGAGGGATGGAGAGAAGATTGAATGCATGAGTAGAAAATATGAGCCTTTATTATACAAAAATTATTTTATATTATATTGTAATTATGGATATTTGGTATCATATATTGGTCAAAACCCATAGAACTCTAAAATTTACAATATAAAATATAATCTCTTTCTAGGTAATGTTTGCATATAGAGTGTTAATCCATTCTAACAATTGTACCAAACAAGGGATCAGCAACTGTGCTTGGAATGATGGCAGATGGAGAAGATGTTAGAGTAATTGACCTCAATATCCCTAAATGTTTAACACTACAATGAAAAACAAAGTCTACTATCAAAAAGCAAAAAAAAAATGACATAAGATATCACAGATCAAAATATCTGATGTTATTTTATCTCCTGGTGAGGATGTGACATGACAGACACAATTAATATGGCTGGCCACATGCTTTGCAAATTGCTCTAGCTAAAATATGTCCACCCTGCTTACATATCATTGCAAAGCAGAATTCTCTATGGACATTATGTGTATTTTCTATCCCTGTTCAGTTATGTAAAAATTGAACTTTTATAACCACCCAAAGTCCACATATTAGTACATAAAAAATAAGCCATGTTATTCTAATGTAGCTCTTTCCTCCCTACTCATAATATCGACAACCCATTTATGGTTATATTATGTCAAGCACCCATCTTATCTGTATGGAGAACATTGCATTGGATTGAAACCCATATACCTCTATGTGGCTTTTGCTTCAAGGTATCCATGACTGGATGCCATGCATCTAACTTACTGACCTTGGTTTCAATGGTAGACTTCACTCTCAACAAATAATCTAGAGTAGTACCTTTGACAATCAGAAGTATAATTTGTTTCCATTAAATATTCCAGTTGTCTTCATTTTTTTCAGCATACTGGAATCTTGACATTATCTTCCCCTTGGCATTTTTTCAGATGCAGTGATCCCGGCATCTATAGACTCACTAGGAGTCACTTTGGAGTTAAGGGAATAAAGTCCAGAGATGCAAAAACCTGCCCAAATGCAGAAGTGCTGAGGATGGATATCAGGCAGGAGGAAGTATCTCTGCTGAGCTTTATGTAGTGTATTACTCCCTGGTCACTGTTGGAAACAGCACCATTAATACATAAATAATGTGCTGAGTTGAAAATTCAATACACAGGATCTACCCATATGGCTAAGTAGTAGTATTTGCAAGTCCACTCCTTTTCCCCCCTTTATTGTCTGTATTTAGATACATTGAATGGGCCAATAATGAGTCATTATCCCCATTTCCCCAATTTCCCTCTTCCATATCCCCAATCGGTTGGATATCCTTCTCCCTGGGCAGTCTGGGTCAGTCCATGGGGTAAGGGGGTTATGGAGAGCCTAGGGGTCAACCCAGTTCCACCCTGCTTTGTATGTTGTTACTGAGGGGGGCAATGTCTCTGGTGGTTCTCCCCCACCATGTCTCTTACAATCTTTCCACCCCCTCTTCTGCTCAGTTCCCTGAGTCATGGTGGGTGAGTATTAAGGCTGCTTTATTGTTGAGGTCTTAGGGGTCTCTGTACTTCTGCTTTAGTTTGCATTGAAAGTCATTGTTGTCTCTCTGTCTGGCTTATCCTGTGTTGACTGACAGGCTGTGGTTGTGGGTCTCTTGCTTATCCCACAACTCTCTGCAGGATTCTATATGGATCCTTCATGGTAGATCTGGGGTGGCTCATCTCTTGCCCAGATGTCAGCTATCGTCCTGTGGTTCGTTGGTAGGGCTGGAGGATCCATAGCTCTCTCTGCATTCTGAAAGATACAAACAGAATTTCCATCGGAGAGTGAGATCAGTATAGGTTAATTTAGATACACACTTCTGAGTTGGCTAGATATGTAAATCACTTGTATAGTACCTTTCTCTTTGGGGGCCTAAGATTCTGGTTCCCAGTGTTCTGAGTCCCCAATTCCAGTTAAGTTCCCCCCTTCACTGAGTGGATTATTTGGCGGAATTAAAAGATGTTGAATGCCTCCTCCAGGCTTTGGACTACTTCTTGATTTATTGTTTCTCTAATTATTTTTGATGCACCCCATTCATTTTCAAAAACATTACAGAAGCTAGAAAGAATTTATGCCCATTGATTGGTCTTTTCCCTCAGGGTGATGTGTGCCAGTTAATACTACTGTCTCCTTGACATGAGCCTGAACACACAAGTTCATGGTTCACAAACACACAGTAACCTGTGCTTTCATAAACAGTTTTCACTTTCCACAACACAGAAAATATAAATAGTTATCCCAAACTTAAAACTCACTCTTTTTAATTCTCCTTCAAAGCCACAAAAAACAAATCGTACACTAGTAGATAAGAAAATGTAAGAAATAATTAGATGGTTTATTTGTCAGTGTCTTTCCATTAAACACAAGTATTATCAGCCAAACAGGGATCAAAGGAAAGGACTGATTCAAAACTACAAGCTGCCAATGAATGTATTTTACATGAAAATATGAATGTGTGTCTTTTCTTTAAGCTCATATTAATTAAGCATAATAATAGGTAAATAAATGTTGCTATTGTCTCCTCTGTAAAATTACTCAGAATCATTTTATACCTGAAAAATGAATTTTTAAAACAAATCCAGTCTTTCTTGCTAAATTTCTCTCCTGAATTGTTTGTGGAGAGTTGATTGGACAGAATCACAGGCATGCATTGCCTGAGATCATGTGGAATACTACTCACAAATCTTTGGAACCATTTCCTCTATGAGAACTGCACAGATTGCCCTGTGAGCAGAGCCTGTCTCCATGACTGCCTTCTGCTGCTGAGTTGGGCGAACTCTGGAAGCTGGCGTTTGTACAAAGGCTCAGAGAGCCTCAATCCCTTTCATTTCCATGATGGCCAGCAAAGCTTTGTTCTGAACCAAAGCATTTTGAAAAAGGCTTTAAAGATTTTTCTAGTGGGCATGGTTGATGCCCCATAAATTCATGAAAGGTCAGTTTTCAGAGATTGTTTTTGCTTTTTAGCCACATGCATATCTCCACCCCAAACTCAGAAATGAACTCTAGCTGCCAAGGCCTTCCTTCCATAAAACTTTCCAAAGCTGTCTAAGAATTATAGCTTTTTTCATTATATTCCTAAGAGATGAGTTCTAAGAAGCCAGCATATATCCAAATCCTTAGTTTCTCAAGTCACTTATACAAAACAGTATAGTGGTATAGTATTTGTGTGCAGTTTATGTATATCCTTTAGTATACCTCTTAGGAAATATATGCATGTTTGTGTGTGTGTGTGTGTGTGTGTGTGTGTGTGTGTGTGTATGTGTGTGTGTGTGTGTACAATGTATGCCAGAGAGCATGCATGTGTATTTAAAGTCAAATGGCAACCTTAGGGGTCATTCCTCAGGCAAGACCTACCTTTTGGGAAACAGATTATCTCATTGGCTGAGGGCTCAAATCAGTCTATACTGCATGGCCAGTGAGTTTGTAAGAATTCATCTGACTCTACTTTCCCAAGTGCTGGGATTGCAAGCACACATGGCTGTAATTGTTTCTTTTTTTTATGATGCTTTTGGGGATTAAACTAAGAACATATGCTTTCATGGCAAGCACTTTACTGGCTAAACTCTTTCCCATAACCTTTTTAGTATGCTTTAAATGAAATATAGAATGTTTATGGTGTTAATACAATGTAGATGCTATTAAAGTAGAAGTTATACCATTTAAGGGATAATGAGACAAGGAAAATTGTGAAAAGGAACTCATGCAATCTAAACAATATTTTTCTTTGTGTCATTGGTTTAAGGCAAAGATAATGAATGCTTGACTATGCAAAGCAGATTAAGAACAGTTCTTTCTGGTTGCATTTAATATAAATTTTTCTTCACATGTTCAATTCTTCTAGAGTGTTAAAGGAGAGTTCTCAGACCTTGCATATTGGGATTCTAGAAAAATAGGGCTGTCATTCTTCCTAGACAAGGTCATACTTTTGGATTGTTTGTTATCAAAAAAAATGTCATTTTGTGATTGATACAAGAACATAGTGGGAAGGTAACACAGTTGTTTTTTGTAGTGAGATAAACTTGCCTTCAAATTTCTACCTTGTGCCTAGGTTTTATTAATTGACCTCCTAGGCTCCAGTTCTCACAGGTATAGTATTTGTATCAGGTACAATATTTTAGGATGAATAAGAAAAATGATAAGACTATCCCCCGAAAACCTATGAAAATACCGCCAAAATGCAATGCTTATTTTGAAAGTTATTTCTGTATATGCATGCCCTAATTTTTTTAGGAAAAGAACTATCTTTCCAATAGACTATTCTATGGCGCACAGTACCTGTGCTACTTACATCTTCTCTGAAGTTTACACCAACCCTTAGAGTGAGATGTCACTGACATCATTTCCTAGATGAGGAAAGTAAAGGTTCTAGTCTATGTAAATAATGTTGCTTGACAATAGATGGGCAGATCAAGTCCAGGTCTTTCTCACCACGAGCATCTTGTCCTCTTCATTATTGTCTCTTTCTTCCCCTGACCACAGATCACCTCTTTATTTTCATTTATGTCCAATGCACAGAGACTTTATGCATATCTGTAGTGTCAGAAACTGAACTGATTTCCTCATGGTTTTCCTCATAACCCTTTTACCATTGCTTCAGGACACATCCTGTTTCCATTGTTACATAAGTGGGGTCTGAGGTCATCCAGATGCCATTATATATTTTATAATATTTTTTTCTGGTGCTATTTTGTCTGCTTACATACTTTTACTGTTTCTTCCTTACTCCTTATTGTCCCCCAGAACTTCTGCTTTCTTTCTGCTCCCCTTTCAGTTATTTCTCTCAAAGTCTTCCCTTCCCCATGGACCATGAGAGTTTAGTGAGTTAGAGTGGAGAAGGAACAGATTGCCATGTCCACAGGCAGCTGCTGAGCACCAAATCACCAATGATCACCCATCAGGCTGTTCTCAGCAGTCTCCAATTCAGCCTGCCTTGTACATCCATTAAATGCAAGCAGCTGTATAAATCCTACTCTGCAAAGGAGGGAGGATTACTTTACACACTGCTAGAGCAATCTTGCAAATGTAGCAGCAAGGACTTATGGTGCATTGAACTAACTTGGGTTGAGGATCAGATTTTCCTGGGGAATGAAAAAGAAGTATCCTAATCATGGTAGGAACCTACAAGTAGAGGTGTGCAAATGGATTTATAGAGTGTTCATGCTGCTGAATCATGTCATTAAAAAATAATGGAATCTCAGTTGTTTGAGCTGACATTTTACATCCAGTAGCAGTTTGGGGGTTTTACCCTATTGCTGAGTCTCAAGGGCAGGAGCTCTAGTCTGGGCTTACTTCCCTCCAACTTCTCATGGGCAGGAGCTCTAGTCTGGGCTTTAATTCCCTCCAACTTCTCATGGGCAGGAGCTTTCTGTCTCTCCTCACTCCTTATCTGAAGTGCTGGGCTTCTCAAAACCCCTCTTGCCTTCATAGGCAAGAACTGTATTTCTTCCTTAAGTTCTGGCCTTTTCTATTTCAGGGAACCCCATTCATTCTTCTTGGGTTCATGTCTTCCTCCTTCTAAAATCTATCTATAATCTAATAGGAACTGTGGATTTATTAAATATCACTAAATCCCAGATTGTATAGTGTATATATAGTATTTACATAAGATAAGTGTTATATGATCACATCCCATAGTACCCAGGAATTCTTTGTGTATTACAGACGATTTTACAAAGGAAGAATTTTAGTATGACATCATCTTATTGAAAATAGTGGCTGATCCTGTGAAATATGTTTCTCCATTTTGTCAAGTCTAAATATATGGAAGAATGTAGGAGCTGGGTATATGATTGAGACAAGCAAATAAATTATTCCAAAGTGCATATACCTTTAATTTGTCTTATGTATTAAGCTATATGACTAAAATAATTGAATATATGAGTGAGAGAAACTCAAAGATTATTCCAAAGTATCCTGTTTCTATCATTCACGTTAAAATAACTGTACCTGTTCATTCAAGCAGAGCACTAAAAAAGTAGAGTATTATAGAACATGTAGTACCTTTATGAATCTGATTATACTCTGGTCAAAATATTCCCACATTATCATTTCAAGGATCTTTCCTACTGCAGCTAGAATTACAAATGAATTGGACACAGAGTCTAAGATTGCATTGGCCATTCTGACACATTTTCCTCACAGATTCATGTCATCAGAGCAGGCAGGTGGATGTGTAAAGCAGCTAGTACTGCCCCTGCAGGATATGGGCACCTGCATGGATCTTGTCCATGAACTTTAAGGTATGAAAATGATAGCTTTCTTTCTCAAGTGTTGGAATAGATGGAGACAGTTACTTACAAAAGTAACTATTTTGTGGAAGAAACAGAATGTATCCTTAAAGCCAATATGCATCATGGGTTTCCCTCAAGCATGGGCTGGACATTTGCAGGACAGAAGTGCTATGTCACATTGGACTTGTCACATGGAGACAAAATCATGGCAGGAAACATGGCAGGAAAGAGGTTGTCGAGAGTCAGCCTTGCTTACACATATGATTTTGTTCCTGGGTGCTGTTGGTTAAATACCTACTTCAGGTCACAGGTAAAGAAGGTCTGCTTAACCAGGAACAAGAAATACAGAAATTATATGAAGCACGACTAGTACCCTCTTTCCTGTAAGAGAGTGACACAGCCATGGTAGACAGGAAGAATATCTATGCCTCATTGTGGGAGAACATAGACATATTTACTATAATGTAGGTTGCTCCTTATAGGCTGAGAAAAGGGATGACTAAGGAAACCAAAGGCTGTGCACTTCCTGTCTCAATCAGTGTTCCTCCCATTAGAGATTTTTTTTAAATATAAATTTATTGTCCATAATGAGTTACATTATTTATTGGGCAAACAATGAGTTGTTATCCCAAATTCTCCAATTCCCTCCTCCCCCTCCCTGATCAGTTGTATATCCTCCTCCATGGGATGTCTGTATTAGTCCTTGTGGCAAGGGATCCTGGATATCCTAGTACTCAGCCTGGTCTTCCTGGCCCAAGTGTGTTGTTACTGATGGGTGCCATGCCTCTGGACAGTCTCCCCCACCACAGCTCTCACAATCTTTCCTCTGAGTAAACTATTTAAGTTACAATGAAGTCAAAGGATTGTACCCTTATGGTGCCCCAACTGATCAAATAATTGAATCACTTGCTCTGAAGCAATTTGGGCTGAGTTTGGATTCCATAGTTGACGTAATGATGGCAAGAGGCTTGGTAACATAAACAAACGGGGACATCTACGTGAGAATGTGGAGAAAAAGCCAATGATCTCACATAAGAAGGAACAGTTGCAGTAACTATATTATTTATGTCAGCATCCTTCTATGTGGGTGTAGAGTACCCAGCCATGTGTATTCCTGTTTTTTTTTTTCCTCTTCCCACAACCTTTTGCAATACAAGCGCTTGGTGTGTGATTCATTGGATTTCCTTGCCCTTCTGTGTCTAACTTCCAATGTATTCCATAGCCTAGTTGGAGTAATAGCATCCACATGGAAGCAGAGTAAATCCATGGGACCGGGCATGAAATAATCCAGATTTAAAACTAGCTCATACAAATGATTTCTTAGTCTTAAATCTTTCGGGATAATTTTAATCTAGATTACACATATGTGCGAAAGCATGTACTCTTTGTCTTTCTGAGTCTGGCTTGTTTTGCTGAACATGATGATTTTCAGCTTCTTATAATTTCCTGTAAATGCCACAAACACATTTTCATTTTGGGTTACTTAAAATTATATTATATACATATGCCATATTTATTTTTTTATCAGTTGATGTATTTCTAAGTTGCCTGTTGGTTTTTTTAATAAGCCACAATAATTACAGATATGCAAAGGCTTCTCAGTGTACATATTTCTGTAATAGCTACTATACTATGTCAAAACTTTCCTCTTCCTAACTCAATTTTATATTTCTAAATATAAAATTGTTAGGCAGATATCAAATCACATTTTAGCTATATTAGCTTAACAATAGTAGATATTTATTTATGACTAAATATGTTCTAAGAAGTATTTGTGTGTATATAATGGAAAATACAAATTGTTGAGATCTGCCGTGTAATAAACCAGAAAATCATCACCCAAATTATCATAATGTCCCCAGGAACCTTCAGCTTCTATACATTATATGTTCTATGAGAGTGTCCCCAGGAACCACCAGCTTCTTCACATTATATGTTCCGTGACAGTGTCCCCAGGAACCTCCAGGTTCTATACATTATATGTTCTGTGACAGTGTATTCAGGGATCTCCAGCTTCTTTTCTGTCAGTGTGGATGCATTGTTTGGAATTCTACACATGGTATATTTGGTTCCGATTAATTTTATTATACCTTCCTTTTTATATTATTTATAAGCTCCTTTTTATTGCTGAGTGGTAAGCAAATGTCACAGTTAGCATTTGAATTTATATGTTGAAAGATACTTGGATTGCTTATAGCTATACTTATTAAATATTTATAAAACATGTGAGTACTCACAAACAGTTCTGTGAATAGAGCTGCATTTCACTTTCATGAAATAAATAAGAAGGGGATGTTTGGCTCATATAATAGTGATGTTTAAATTTTTTTAAGTTACTTCCAAACCGTGGCCCAAAGTGGTGTCCCACATCATACAGCTGTCAGAAGCTTTGGTTGTCCAATCTCAGCTGACCAAGGCATGGGGGATCTTCCCATTGTAGTTATTTAAGTGTGACTAAATAGTCAGATATCTGATTATAAATTAAACATAATTTATTTAGCTCCTTCTATTAATAACATATTCAAATGAGTATTTGCTATCTTTTCATCTTATTTGATAAAATATATATTTAAATATGTGGCTAACCTGAAAATTGTTCATCATTATTCAGTATAAATCATTTATTTTATGATAATCAGTATAATAATTATGAAAGTATAGATATATTTTATATAATTTTAGTCCATCCTATGTCTTAATTGTGTATTTCTATAACAGTACTTATTTTTATGTCATGTGGTATTTCAACAAAAGTTTTTTTTTTTTAATATTTTATTTATTAATTTTCAAGCAGAGAGAGAGAGAGAGAGAGAGAGAGAGAGAGAGAGAGAGA
>PVHP010030121.1:0-21905 GCA_004024765.1 Zapus hudsonius
GTGTGTGTGTGTGTGTGTGTGTGTGTGTGTGTGTGTGTGTGTGTGTGTGTATTCTTATATATGAGTGCACTTGAAGATCAGAGAACAACATTCAGGTCATTCCTTGCCTCCCCTCACTTGTCTCAGGGTTTCTCTGGAAGGTACTCTGTCGTCATTTTCTGGGCTCACTGTGAGCTTCTGTGAAATTCTCCTGTCTCTGCCTCCCGTCTAGCAGTCAGCCTACTGGGATTACAGAAGCCTACCATGACTTCCGCTTTTTGTTTGTTTGTTTGTTTTACACTGGGTCTAGGGAGGATTAAATTTGGGAACTTAGGTTTGAAAGTTAAGTTTTTTATACTTCCTGCTATCTCCCCAGTCCAGGTAGGAAATTTTTAAGTAACATATGGTTTTTTCTAAGCTTTGTGTAGAGGCAGTATCATAGCCAATGAGGTTTATCCAACGTATGATTACTACTAATAGATTTTTTCTTATTTATTAGCAGATATGATATTACACTAGACAGACAGGTTTACCTTTAAAGTACATAGGAAGCAAATATCTTCAAAAGTTGGTGAAAAGAATGCACTTGATATAGGTTTTTGTTCAACCTGATATAGGTTTCCCCTGCCTCCTGTCAAGACTGGCTAACAACTACCTACAAGTGGATAAGTAGAATGTTGTAGTGAAAGTGGATACTTTGGGCAGGAATGTGAAGTAGCTCTGAGAGAGAGAGAGACAGACAGAGAGAAAGAGAGAGAGAGAGAGACTTATGGGATTACTTGGACTGGCTTACACTAATGGAGACTGGGATTGCAGAAGCCTACCCTGACTTCTGCTTTTTGTTTGTTTGTTTGTTTTACATTGGGGGGGATACTTCGGCAATGGCCATCTACATGCTGGGCAAGCAAAGAACACTGCCTCCATCCAGCCGAAGCCCTCTTGTTGAGGAGGATAAACTGGTACAGCTATGTGACAGCATGGAAGGCCTGGAAGCCTATGAAGACATGCCGGCCTGAGTCCATGTTGAGAGGCTAAAGAAGCTAGAATCCATGGATGATGTCAGCAGTAGACAATGCAGTTAGGAAGAATGGGCGTTCCACACACTGGTTAGCCTTCTCTTCTCCATTTATTCCAACTGAGATATCAGTTTATTGGGCGAGGCTATCAATATTCAGAGTAGCCAGAACTTCCCATATATCAGTTATATCTTAAATGCCATCTCGGACACATCCAGAGATGTCCTTTACTAAACTTCTAGTCACGCCTCAATACAGTCAAGCTGACAATTGAGACTAACCATTCCATTGTCACTCAATACATGTGAGTAAATAGTGTCCATTACTCCTATCAGCAGACTCTAACCTCCAATGTGTGCGCCACACCATGGAGAATTTTATCTTGTAGGTACCTTTGACTTCCAGGGCCTTTTCTCACTCTTGGGTAGATAGTAACTCAGGAGCTTTGGTACCAGAAGCTCAAAAGTTACACAAAGGTCTCAGAATTGGTGGCTTTTCAGATTCTTGTCTAATGAATTTTTTGAATAAAATCCACAGACCAGAGGGTGGTGTATAGAAAGATTTTATTTTAGTTACAACTTAGGAAAAGGTAAGTTTAGAACTAAAGAAATTCAGAAACCCAGTCCAACTTGACAGATGTGGGGTCCCTAGGAAATGATAAAGTTCACCTAGAAATCTAGGTTGGGGTCTGCATTTAAATAGCATTGTGAAGCCTCATTTTCTTGTTTATTACTGTATCCCACCTACTGGCATAAGTTGTAGTGCATAATTAAAAATAATTTTTTCTATATGTGGATGAATAAATTAGTGAATAAATGAATTTCAGAGACGATATTGAGTGATAGTAGTTGTCCTTTGAAATAAGAAACATTTGCTTTTATATAGATTACAATACTTGGCTATATATTACAAACTCCATGAGATGTAGTACATCCTGTTAGCTTCTGGGGTTTTCTCTATATAGTAGCTTGACAAATAACTGGACTGGTGCATCCGTTACCCCTGGAGAGATGAAAGGCTTTCTTTCTGTCTGTGAATCTAGCTTGTTCTTTGTCATAGTCTCTCTATGTGCATGAGCACGAGTGTGTCTTCCTCTTCAACTCAACCACTTCATGAGTGCGTTTTCCTTTCACACGTTTAGAAGCAGTTTTTAGAATAGGATCTCTGTATCAGCTTGAAAATAGTCTTTTCAGTAAAACCTAGTTTGACCTTTTCCAGCCTCATTTTTATCCTAGATCACATGTTGAATTTGTTGTGAGATAATGACTATTTTTATTTTAGAAAGCTCTTAAGCTAGACTATGCATTTGCTTAAAATATTTTAAAAACGATCAGTTGATCTCTCCCCCCGCAAAAAAAAAAAAAATCTAGGGTCTCAGTCATATAGGACAAGTGTTCTACCACTAAATTATAGTCACAAGCCACCAGTTAATTTCTTTGATAAAACTCTTTTCCTTCCAACTTGCTGTTTGTTGCTTTGACAATAGATGCAGTCCTCCCCTGCCCTGGTCTGTTTAAATTCTCTGTATTGTTAGCTTCTCAGTCTTGGTTACAACAACAGAAAAAAGCTATCTACATCCTTTATACTTCACATCCTTTTATTTTGATGTGATTTAGAAAGTTACTGCATATCTTTGGTCAGTTTCCTCCTATGAAAACACCTTTCATAACCATGGCAACGCTTGGTACTGTACCAAAAGCACTGGTCAAATCCAGGATTCCCCAGCTTTTATATATAGGGCTTGGACTTGCATATGTATTTCTGATATTTTATCGACTATGTGATTTGCATATCTGCCAGCACAATTAAGGTGCATTGCTATACCTCTTTATAATTAGGCCTTATTCTAATGCAAAACAGTCATTGATTTGTTATCAATTTCAACAACTTTTTCATACTGAAAATATTAAATCATGAAATAGACAACATTTGATACTGCATTTACTGCTCTTGAGAACAATGGAGCTATGTATGTATCATAAGTTGTTCCTTTTTACTGATGCACACTATTCAATGTGTGGACAAAGCAATGCAGAACAGTTTGTTTAACCACTGAGCCTCTCAAGAGCATTCTTGCTGGTTCAAATTTAAATATTTTCCAAATGAAACTTCTGTTTTTAATTTTTGGACAGAAGCTGAGCATTTGTAACCTTTTCTATATAAAACTTTTCACTTTGTAAATTCAGTATATGGAGTCGTATCTCTAGTTCCTACAAGTATGTGATTTTAACTGCATAAAGCACTGATAAACTGTTTGTTCAGAATTTTCTCTTCTCAAATATAATGTCTATTGTTGGACTTTGCTAAATGGAGCAAGGAGGATATGGGGTTAAGGGAAGTTGACAGGCTGAAGCCCTTTTTTTTGTTTGTTTGTTTGTTTTTGTTTTTATAACGGGGCTTCAAACTGGCCTCTACTTACTTTAACCCTATGCCCTCGGTGTCTCTTTTAGCAGTACCCAACAGTCTATGAGATCAAATACATCCATATTTAATAACAACTAAGCTATTAAAAGTATTCTTGTATTTTATCAATTCTAGCAGGTTGTGTGGCCATTTTAAGACAGTCCTATTCTTACAGGATCTGAGATAGAATGCATTTCCTCATTGGACAAGAACATGGCATTTACAACACAATGCAATTAAATAATCCTTCTAATGACTATGACAGAGAAAATTAATATTTCCACACCTAATGTTATGTGGGTAGTTCAGACACTTTGTAACTCGTAAAACATCAGTGGATGATGTTCTTATTTTAGCATTCATAAGAGATTATTGGGAAGGCATAAAATGATACTTAAGAGATTAAGAGTTTTCAGAAGTAAGATTGAGATACTTTGTTAATTCTATAAAATCCAAGAAGTCATCAGAAAAGTAACAACCAAATCCAATACTTGGATGTTCTCTGAGCTTCATTTTGGTCGACGGAGGTAATAGAAAACAGGATGGATGGAGACGAGATGTGCAGTGTTTCAGAAACTCCATGTAAATGTACACACTGTAGGAGAGGCAGGAAAAAGCGTGATCATAAAAGAAGAGTGCAAATATGAGGTTCTCCACCGTATTTAAACCAGGGGGAGGAAAATCAGAATGAAAAGCTGGTTGATGTCAATTGGCAGTGATAACAGTCTCCTCACGCATGGCTGGCTTCTGCCTGTTCTCAGTTCTTCCTCAAAGCAGCCCTACAGGGTTGACTTTGTCTGAAATCAAATAGTGAGTGCTATTCTGTTACCATCTGCAAAAGAGGGCAGCAATGATATCAATGTAACTATTGAATTATTTAAGTAACATCACATTTCAGGTTTTCAGGGACAATATGGATGTTACCTAGTATCATTTGGGCATAAATTGAAAAATTGCCTATTTTTGGTAGTAATCTTGAGACCCAAGATTTCAGGGTTGGTATACTCTGCCTCCAGAGAATAGATGCTATCTATTATATTTACATCAGAGATAAAGCTCATTGGGCTTAATTTTCTGATCTTCCATCAGAATTTTCAAAAGCAAGTATGACAGAGAATTCAGAATTCTTGTAATTTTCTATCAATTATGTATGAAATACATATAAGATCTAGTACTACTGGGAAAAACAACAACATTTTATTCCCATTTTTCTTAGAATCAAGAGTGATAAATTTGAATACTTGTGGCAAACACTCAGTGAAATGTCAGAAGCATTACTTCTGCAAGACACTCTCATTGCCACCTCTTTATAATCAGTTTCATTTTTGTTGCAGAAGAGCAACAATCACAAATCAGCCTTCTTGTGTCTTTTGAATTCTTATGGATGCAAATGAGGCATCCAGCCGCTTCTACTTTATTTTTCAAAGGCACCATGGTGAATCATTAATTACCTAAAAAGGTACTACAGGTTCATCTCCTGAAAAAAAAAAATGTATA
The DNA here is from genome assembly GCA_004024765.1 of Zapus hudsonius. Taxonomy (NCBI): domain Eukaryota; kingdom Metazoa; phylum Chordata; class Mammalia; order Rodentia; family Dipodidae; genus Zapus; species Zapus hudsonius. Next base: position 4,896 of record PVHP010030121.1, read on the forward strand.
AATCAGCCTGGAACTTGGGGCTGTGAAGTCGTTTTTTTCTTAAAATACCATCTGCCACGTTCCATTTCAGAACATCCAGAAGTCATTAAAGGTGAGAGAAGGGGAGAGGTGAGGCATCAGAATATCCACGTATTTTTGTCTTAGCAGCTTGTACTGCTGTGTATTCTCCCTGGATGCCCCACCCCTAAGATTACATTCTCCTGAGTCCTCCCTGGCATTAGCTGGCCCCTACCCATCATTCTAGGTAGCTAGAATAAATCCATCTTGGCATGGCTCTTCCCTGTTTAAAAGCAATGTCAGAAGTCTGAGGAAGGGTAGCAGTGCTTTCCACCCAACTGACCTGACCTGTACAGCATCCCTTCTCACCACTTGCTGTCTAATAAGCCTGCTACCACGCTGCTTAATTATCAAGTCACCCTGACCTAGTCTTATTGCTTGGTAATCTTTACATATGTCAGCATCCCCTAAGATCCATGAATCTTAAAGACTAAATGACAATTTCTCTTGCTCTAAGAAATAGAAGGGATATGGACAAAAAAATCAAGTGAAATAAAAGTAATTAGATCGGAAAAGAGCAAATATCTTAGATATCTAGACCTCTTAAATTATCCCCCAAGGATGATCTTTCAGCAAGAAGGGGAAATAGCCAGAGTGGAGGTCATGGGAACAGCATCCCACACAAAGGATATAGCATCGTGTCTAAGTCTGAATTAGGCAGCAAAAGATCAGAGGAATTATACATTGGCACAATAGGCAGAAAAGAACCAAGCGAGAGAGGTAGACAAGCCTGGAATGCTTTAGCTATATTCTAGGTAACATAGGAAGCCACCTATGGATTATTTACTCTATCTTGTCAATATGACCAGCCTAATTCTTCAGTACATCTTTAATGAGTAAGTGCACCGAATATGCCCAGCATTTATCATGCTTCTAGCCTCGACCTGCTCACAACTTAAGGAGCAGGAGACAGATAAGGTAAACACATAGGATAGAAAGATAGAAGTAGCCGTGCATGGCACTGAGCCAGGTATGTTATGTACAGAAAACTGTAAGAAACTGGCTGAGAAAGTTAGCAACCACTTTACCAATGTTCATATACAACATGTATGATAAGTATCACTTTTTAGTAAGAATGCACTGTAGTATTAGTTGAAAGTTCTTATCAGAAATCTTTCCAAAGTTTAAGTGGTAGAGACATTCTTTGAAGTCAGGCCTGCTTAATTTAGAATACTATCTTCAAAGAACTCTTTTTTTTCATGATTTAAATTTTTATTTAGTCTAAGTTATCCACCTAATATATGGGCAAAGAAGAACTCAAAACAAGGAATTTTTTTCTCTAAAATCACATCATTCCCCATTATATCTCTTCTTTTGTTTCTTTCCTTTTAAAAATATCTTTATTGTCAATAATTAGATACACTGTATGAGCCAATTTGGTGATGGTACTCCCATTTCCCTCCTCTCTGTCCCCAACCCCATGGGGGCCCTCCTCATTAGGCGTATTGGATCAGCATGCAGTAACAACACATTCCTCGAAGCATCCCCACAGTGGATAGTACCTCCTATTTAGTGGTAAAACCACAGGGTTTCAGATAAGAAAATACATTTTCCAGGTGATATGGCCAGTGTGCAGCATCAAAACCAGGGGCGTCTGGGCCCAAATCTGATGTTCATGCTGTCCTGCCATGGGCACCTCAAAATTCACTAAAAACAAAGGGCATTGCCAGTTCTAACAAAAGAGGTGGAAAGCTCAGTTGGCGAATCAAGAAGAAACTTGCTGCTGAGGCGCTGCAATCATAACAGGAGAGAAAGTTCAAGCCCTTTCCACCCTTCCTGTCTCCCCGGATTCATCTTCACTTCCTAAAGTCAAGCTTTCCTGAATGGTCCCAGATTGGTTGGGATCTCCCTCCTGTAACAAGAATTGGGAAAATTCAGTTCCTGACAGAAAGAGGGATGCTTGATGGTCCTACCCAAAGGCTCAGACAGTTCTTACAGTTACTGCTCTGCAGCCCAGAGGCTGATATCCCTGAAGCCAGACTCAATGTGGTCTCTCAGGTCAACCTTTAGTGAATGTTTCTCTTGGACTTGCTGTTTTCTTTTACATCTTACGTTAACCATCTTTCTTTGAGCATGGAAAGAGGCCTAAGCACTTCACTGGGTCTTCTTAAGAAACACTCATCTCTTCCTTTTTACACAGCACTTGCTGCCAACACAGGAGATAAAACAGCAAAAATTTCAATTCGGTTACTTTAAAAAACAAGCTTTCCTTGGCTATGTAAGAGGGATATTAGAGCCCTTAGGGGCCCCTTGGAGACTCTACATGATCCAAGAGCTCTCTCATAACTCATGGGCTTTTGATTCCATTTAAACCTCATGGGACACATATCTTCCTTTATGTTGGTTGGAAGTAAGAGAATTTATTAACAAAAATTCAAAGCATATCTGTTTCAAGGACAAAAGTTGAGAGAAGGTGTATTGCGGGGACAAGATAGCTGGTACTAACCAGTCAAGCCCTTGGTCACAGGGACGACTTCTCGCTCTTGAATCTGATGGTGTGCTGGCTATCCTCAGCCCAGTCTGTATTCTCAGCATCCTGGGCTACTTCTTTGTCTACTCAGCTACTTCACCATGCTTCCCAGTGCTCCACACCTCCTCATGCACTGACTCACCACTCAGAGTCCATCTTATGGTCTCAAAAACGGTTTATTTTATGGTCTAGCTTAAATTGCATCCAGTGATCAAACTGTGCCTTGAATTCTCCAGACCTCCCTGAGAGTCATGCTGTTGTGAGCTCCAATTAGCTCTTTAGGATGCTAACGGTACTCATCAAATTGCAGCCCAGCTGGGTGTGCACCTGTCCATCATCTGTGAGACTCCACCCCTGACAACACAGTGCCTTGCCTCACACGGCAGGAAACTAGCTTAGCAACAGCATGTGTAATGATGACAGTGGGATTCATAGACAAGCTGCGGAGCAGAGGCTTCATGAACACTAGGAAAGCAAAAAGCGAAAGGCAAGGGCTTTGGCGTAATGCCCTTGCTAACTAGTGCTCTGATAGGAAATCCCTCTAGGACTCCCAGGGTCTTCGTTTCCCATCTACTCCACAGCAGGAGGCCCATTTCTTATTTCTTAAGCAAACAACAACATTAAAAATGAAACCGGCATCCAAATTGGACTCTGTGGTTTTGGTACTAATGACACTTTTATCACAGATGTGACACAGACCCATTAAAGAAAATATTTTTAAAAAATGAAAAAGAAAAGAAAAAAATAGCATAAACCAGCACCCAGGGGTATGCTACTAATAATGTAATGATTTAGTGTATACGTAATTTAAATTTTAATAATAAAATAATTTAATGTATAAAACTCCCTTGTTTACCTTTCCTTCCCCCTATGTTTTCTCTCTCCTCTTTGTATATATGCAAGTTGACAATTCATCTAGATATAGGTTCAACATGTCACACTTGGAGTAAGAATGAAGAAAAAGGGAAATATACATTGGCTTTTCCTCACATTTCCATCAAGGACCTGGAAGGACATGCAATAAAGGAATAGAACTGTAGACTGAAAGAAGCTTGGGGAATGAGCAGAATGAGGGCAAGCGTGGAATTCCTTCGAGCTGTTATCATTTTGCAGTGCTTAGTTTCCCATCAGAACACGCAGTGCCTGATGCACCGCTGAGCTCCCTGCCATGTTCGAAGTGTAGCCATATGCCAGTCAGATACGAATGAAAAAGCTCCATCTCCAGAGCGGTCCCTGCTGCTGATGCCACAGCCTCTACACAGCCTTAAGTTCTACACGCCAGTCCTGCCCCAGTCAACCACAGGATTCGAAAACTAGAAAGTTAGAACACTTGTAATGGGCCAGTACATAATCTGAGCAGAAATAATATAATGCAATGTACCATGTGTCTCCTGTGCAGCATAGGGATGAAGGCTTCTGTTCTTAGGGCAAGGAGGCCTACATGCAGATCCTGGCTCCAGTCCTGTTACCTATGTGGCCTTGGAAAGTTTCTCTGCCTTCTGTGCCTCCATTTTCTTTGTTTTTTTTTGGGGGGGTGGTTTTGCCAGATAGGGTCTCACTCTAGGCCCAGGCTGACCTAGACTATGTTGTCTCAGGGTGGCCTTGAACTCATGGTGATCCTCCTACCTCTACCTCCCAAGTGCTGGGAATAAAGGCATGTGCCACCAAGCCCGGCTAACCAGTCTCCATTTTCAATAAAGTAAACTAGGCACAATAATGCCTATCTCAGCAGGAGTTAATAACATTTAGAATACCACCTAGTATATAGTAAGCACACCTTTAAATATTAGCTATTATTATTAACAAAGATTCTAAAAATGGACAATTTGCTTATTAATATTAATCTTTCAAATAAACAATGGACATTATTCTTGAAAAACGGTGCTATAGATTTACTGAATTTCAATTTTTTTAACTCTGTGTCCATGTTAAGAATAAAATAGTTTTATTTTCCAAGCCATCTGTTGTAGTCAGCTATATGTTGCTGTGATAAGCATCCAAACAAGACACAGTTTACAAGAAGAAGGCTTTATTTCAGTCTACAGATCCAAAGGGAAGTTCCATCAATAATGGAAGAAGCTGGCTCAAATTTATAAATCCAAGCAGAGAGACACCACCAAACAACCAGCACCACATGCAAGCAAAAAAAAAAAAAAAAAAAAGCAGCCAAACAGCAGAGACCCAGAAATCAACCATGAAAATGCCTGGGAATTTTTACTCTGCACATACTTTTTAAATATGAAGAAATTATGTAATTTTATAGCTACATTGAGAAGCAACAGAAGGTGTTTTTAAAAGCAGTATTGTGCATGATAATAGCAGTCTGTTCCATAGGACATTGGAGAAAATCCCAGTGGGAACACAGGGAGCTTTGTCTTTACATGGACGGACCCTTTAGTCTGCCTGTCAGGAATGGAATAGAGCTGAGGGAAGCACCCAGTCATGAGCCGGCAACATTAATTTGAGGGGTGAGACTTTCTGAGTTGAGCGTTAATTATGCAGCCTTATTTTGTTTTTTATTTCATTTTTCATCTTTTCTACATGTCACTTATTTTCTTTCCTATCATTTTTTCCCTTGAGCTTAAGCAATGGTAATATATTTGAACCAACTTCTCAAATGGTGATGTATTTACCCTTCTTGTAGAATGCAATTTCATCCACTGTCTCCTTTTACTGTCTCTTTTACCCTTACTTACCATCTTCTGTTCTTCAAATATATATATTTCTTTTTAATATTAGTATTCACTCTCCTTGGATCTTTTTTCTGTATATCTCAAAGTTTCATTGAGAATATAAATGATTGTATCATAAATGTATTTCCTGATTTACATTTTTAAATTCAATTTGCTTGCTCTCCTGCTTCCTTGTTTTAATCTTCGGACTCCATCTTTTCAATATCTTATAGATCAGGACATGGCTTATTGGGAGGCTACTTTTATCAAAGAAGGAACATACATGTATATACAATGCTGTGGTCCTGACAGTGAAGTTAAGGAAGAAAGAGAAAATGTTCTGGCTGAACTAACAGCATGGTCTTGCTCTGTGTGGTCGTATCTCTCCTGTGAGTCTCGGACTTCTCTTCCATCTCAGAGGAATGACCCAATTATCTAGGGTCCATTCTTCCTTCTTTCCTTGCAGAACAATCTATAAAAAAGATAAGTTTTATTTTCTTTTAGTTTTCAGCCATGGACATGAAGTATTCTAGAAAATAGGTGAAGTAGATATGAATGAATAAATATCATAGTGGTAGGGAAACATCCTTACACATCCTTTGGTGGGCACTGTCTTGTTCCTTAGAACTGTGGGGCCTGTGTTGGCACCTTCAGTGCCCTCATGTGGAAGGGCATGAGCCCTCGTCTCTGGTGCACTTGCAGCACCTCATGCCGAGGCACAGAGTGTGGACTGTCATTGTCCTCTGGCATCCAGGAAGGCAGCCAGTAGAGCACACTCACCACACATGACTCCATAAATGTAAATCATCTGAAAACACTTAAAAGTTCTGTTCCTTGGTCAGGATGGCCACATTTCTAATGAGCAGTATACATGGTGCTCATGCTATCTTCACAAAGAGCAGATCAGAACTGCCCTACTTACCATCGTGGGCAGTATTTTCAGTGCCACTGGGCGGGGGGATAAAGTTTTGATTTTTCTACCACTAACTTGGTCTTAGCCAGGGTTCTTGCTCCTGCTCACATTCTGATAGTATCAGTGGGCTCACAGTTACCACAATCCCCGTATCTCCCCATATGGGCTTTTGTCTACTTCCTCAGTAAGCTGGTGAAAATTCCTGAAAGTCTGTATCAAACACATGGTCTTCTATTGTTGCCTTCATGTCTCATAAAATAGGTCCCTAGTTTAGTAAGAAGCAACCATGTAACATCTAGTCAATAAGAGGGGAACTTGGAAGTGGGTGGTTTGATAAGCACCCTTGGAATTATAATGTGACTTTCTGTCCCTTTGAGGGTGTTCTGGAAAGGTGCTTACTACTTTTCAGTGAGAAAAAAGCCTTTGGAAAAGAAAGTAAACACCAATGCCCATCAAATTCTGCTCCTGAGGCCCCGTGGCTCTTTCCCAAGGGCCCTGGTGATCACACTCAGCCTCAAAAATCAGGCTACAAAGCAGAGGCAGGAGCAGCAGAGGATCTGATGCAAGTTGCTTGAGCTGCAGGAGAAACCCAGAGTTCAAAGAGGGAAGTAGCCAACACAGAAAGTATCTAAAGATAGTTTAGAAATAGTTTTTATTTATTTGCAAAGAGAGAGAATGGTTACACCACATCCTCCTGCCACTGCTAAAGAACTCCAGAGGCATACACCACCTTGTGCACCTGGCTTTATGTGGGGACTGGAGAATAAAACCTGGGCCTTTTATCTTTGCAAACAAATGCCTAATTGCTGAACCATCTCTCCAGCCCCAGGATATTTTTAATGCTTGTAACTTTTGGAAGAAAGTACTGTGATATGAAGGGTAGAAGCCAGAGGTATTATCAAATACCCTCTAATGTATGGTATCAACAACAATTATTCACCTCCAAATGATGGTGCCATACTTGAGAAACAATGTCTGTATTAGTTACTTTTCTCGTTACTATGAACACATGTCTGAAAAGAAGTAGTTTAAAAGGAAAGGACTTATTTTGTTTTACAGATCAATGGGACACATTCAATCTTTGTGGGGAAGGCTTTATTTCAAAACTAGAGTTGGTGACATTGTGCTTGAAGTCAGAAGGCAAAGAATATGAACAAGAAATGAGGTCAGGTTGTGGAACCTCAAGGCCCACTCCCTGTGACATATTCTCTTCAGCATGGCTTCACCTTCCTAAAGGTTCCAGAACCTTTCTGAATGGGACTATCAGATGATGACCAAGTATTCAAGCACATGGATCTATGGAGGATATTTTCTATTCAATACACAGTATGTTCTTACAAGGATGAAATAATGTCAAAGCTGGAATAACTTACAAGACTTAGGCAGCCTGGTTGACGGTTCCTCTAGGAAGCTGTCATAGTCAGCCATACGCCACTAGGATGAATCTTCAAACCAGACACAATTTGGGGGAGGAAAGTATTTATTGAAACTACAGATTGAGGGGACGTTCTGTAACAGGAAAAGAGGCTGGCACCTTTCACAGGTCCTAGCAGAGAGAAAAACCTATCATCTACACCACACACAGAACAGGAAACAGGCAGGGGGCTGTAATCAAAAGCCAGTATCTGCCAGTAAGTTAAACTTGCTTTGAAGTTTTTCTAACTTCAAATCTTAAATTCTCAGTCACATATCCATAGCCAAGCACACATTTTAAATTAAATTTAACCTTGGTCAAACTCTCTGGGCATGGGCAATAGGACGTATCCACCCCTGGACCTAGGCACACACTTCTATTAAGGTTTTCTGCAATCTCTCCTTCCCTGTAGAAAGTTCACAAGCCAAGCCTCCAAATGCAATTCTCTTTGCATTTAGCATTTCCAAATTCTCACCAGAATAGCCTATAAAACTTGGCTTACCGCTCTGGAAGGCATCTTCAGTTGCAAGTACCAAGTCCATGTCCATTCCTCAAACACACAAGTTCCAGAAGATCAAAATCCACATGGTCAGATTCATCTCAAAGAAATAACCCACTCCTGGTACCAACTTCTGTATTAGTCAGGGTTCTCTAGAAGAAACAGAGTTGATAAAATGGTTTGCAGTTAATGGGACTATTTTGGGGTAGCTTACAACAGTCCAACAATAGCAGTCTGTCGGCCCACGGGTGAAGAAACCAGGAGCTCTTCAGTCCATGTAGCTGTATGCCTCAGCAGTCCCAATAGACCAGAAGGCCTGATGGCTCTTGGGGAGTGCCTGCTCTTCAGTCCACAATGTGAGGCAGAGGAAACTGGGCTCTGATGTCCAGGAAGTGTAGGAGAGCAGGATGCGAGTGCAAGGCAGGGAGCCAAGGAGAGAATTTCTTCCCCTTTACATAGGCTTAGGGTGGGATCTTACAACCCTTCCCCAGACTTAATGGCTTCCTGAATCTCTGGAATTTCCTTCCTGCACTGCCCACACAGGAAAGGATGTTTACTTCCAGCTTCTTTGAGCTTCTTTACATCCTGCCCCCTACTGAGAGGCTGCCTTCCTGTAAACATCCTCAGAGACCCACACGAGATTATTAAAAAGATCAAGTTGACAACAAAACCTAACCATCACAGAAGCCAAGCAGTTCAGAGGATAGCTCCTTCCCTAGCACACCTATAAGTATATGCTCCTAAAGAGTCAGTTGGATCAGAAGGAATAAGTTCTGAAACTAAAGCTGGAAACATGGAATGAGGAACAATTTTATAATTTATAAATGTCTCAGGGGAAAAAGAACAACGTGCTGGTCTGTTTCAGAGAAGCCACAGTGAGAGAAAGAACTGACATCTCCAAACCCTGTCTCTTGTGTACTCAGTGGTTTCAAGGGGATTACAGGAAACAAGCTGTGAGCATAGATAAGCTAGAGATCAAATCCTACTTCAAAAAACTGTTCTACACACTTTTCCAAATATAAGTAAAAAATATTAACCACAGGATCATTTCAGAGGCACATGAAGTGCATAGCCATGGAGTTTTCTCACACCCATGGTGTGTTCATGCCAAGAGCCTCAGTGGATTCCTGAATTGAGGATAGCATTAACCTGTACATACTTCGTTTTCTCCTACTCATACACAATTTTAGGAAAGTTTAATGTATAAATTAACACAGTAAGAAACTACCAACACAATTAGTTAATTAAAATTACTAAAGGATATGTCATTAGATTTCCCCCTCAAAAGCACTACTGTGTCAATAGCGATTTTATTAATACTGAGTGAGTGAAACCATGGGTAAGAACAGGTGCTATGATTCACACAGAGTTAGGGGATTCATGTAGTCACTACTCTCTCTTGCCCTTTGCACCACCTCCTCCACAGAAACTCAGATTCCATATTAACAAAGTGAATACATTGAGCTGATTTCCTTCCAAAGTTCTCCTGAGCCTAAAGGAAAAAGAACATTCCAGACTTGTGGCCAGCACCAAGATTTTGTCTTTGCCGTTCAAAGCATGACCTTGGACAATGGACTTTCCCACATGTCTTTGCTCTCCTCAAATCTGAGTCCTCTGATGCCAGCCATGGGCCCTGCTCCTCATCCTTACCCCCACATAGCTGAAATTTGGTAGGGAAATACTCCCACTTTTCCTCCATTGAAACTATATCCATTATAAATTGCCTAACAAGTATGTGAAATATTGTCAGAGGGAAATGCTTGGCTCCAAGGAAGTAGTGTGTGATTTATTGTATCAGGGGTAACTTTAGTGGGGTTACATTTCCACTTTGATTATTAACATCTGTGAATATTTTTATTATAGAAAATGTACATAATGTGACAGGTTAGGGTGACTGGGACCCAAAAGTAACCACAAATGTCCTTGGACTTGGACTTTCAGGCAGGCTCTACTTACCTCTTGCCTTACCTAATCCTCTCCCCGTGAGAAGTTGTCTCTTAATAGAGTTCCAACCTAATCCTGGAACTGACTGATCAAAGATAGACCAACCAGCTGTCTCTCTGGCTCAGCAGGGCCGTGGTGAGGGGCTCAGGGTTCTTTCCCACATGAACCTTTATTTCTTCATGATGGGAGCCCTCTTATATTTTCCCTTCTTTCTCTTGCTTGGCTGCCCAGCACAGATTTTATAGACATGCTGCTAAAACCTTCCCCACATGCTCTCTCCTCACTAGTATTTCCTTTTAAATAGTGTCTCCACTATACTCTGGTGATCTGTAATTTTAATTCTTTAATTGCTAGAACAAGAATCCAGGTACCATTAATTGTTAAGGTGGTTTAGAAAAATCTTGGAACCCCAACTTTCTGGGAACCCCAGCTTTCCCACTACAATAAGGAAAGGTAAGGAAATGGAACTGCTTATGATTCCGCCATGTAGAGATGGCTACTCTAAAATGGACAGGCCACGCTTGCACAGTCCTGTAACCCTCGCTTTCCCCTAGCACTAAATCTTCAGCATTTTCTATGTTAATAAATATAGCTCTACCATTACCTTCTTTTTGTTTCAGTGCTAAGGACAGACCACTCTGGTAAGTATCCCCCACCTATGCTCATGCAGTAACCCTATATAAAATCACACACACACACACCACATACAAAAAAGTAAAAGAGAGACTAGTTGGGAAGAAGAAATGGTCCAGTGAATGGGGAATGAGGTGAAAAGAAGGCAATGGAAGGGAAATAGTATCAAAATATCTTTCATACAAGTACAAAATTGTAAATCAAAAACATTTTTAAAATCTGGTGCTCTGTTTCTGTTAGTTATGTTTGAGAACAAGCATTTAAAACAAAAAGTCTAAAATTCCTTATTGCTTCCCACATGCTCCAAAAACAATAATGAAAACATGTTTACAAGCATAGGTTTTCTTTAAAATTTCAGAATAAGGCTCTCAACCTCCCCCAAAAGCCCCCAATATTTTTTTTTGGTCATCAAAAGATGAAGTCTCATGTAGTTCAGCCTAGTCTTGAACTCACTGTATTGTGTACTCGATAGCCTTGAACTCCTGTTTCCCCTACTTCTACCTGCCAAGGGTTGAGATTATAGGCACGTGCCAGCACACCAGGCTATAAATCACTTTTATTTAAGGCTGTCAGAATTCAAATGTTTCTTCTTGTATAATCCTGGAAATGCATCAAAATATTTTTGTTCTCAGTTTTATGACTTATAAAAAATGGAAAATAATGCTACCACCTTTGACATGGCCAGAATATGAAATAAGCCATTGTACAGAGTCACGGAGGACTCTCTGGAGAGCAAGAAACAGCAGCACTTAGCATTGCTACATGATACTCACTGGTGGGTTTGGTGACACATTTTGCCATTCTGTGGTTTCTTTTTATTTACTCTCATGATTACTAAAAAAAAGTTTAAGTCAAGCTCTGTAATTATTTTAGTATATATTAGAAATTAATCAGGAAGTTCAAATTTATTTTTTCTTTCCTATTGTGATAAATAGGACCAAAAATATCTTAATGTTAAGTCATCCTTGAGTGCTTACGGTATTCTGCTTTGACATAATATGTTAGTCAAAATGCATCATATACATTTTCCTAAAACTATATTATTGAACTATTCAAATCTTTTTTTCATAAAATTATAAATACACACCTATTGTAATTTATAAATTTCCTATCAAATATATTATTATTGCAATTAATTTTGCATTACTGGGAAAAAACCACCCAAACAGAAACAGCTTATAGGAGGAAAATGTTTATCCCAGGCTTAAAGATCCAGGGGAAAGTCCCGCAATGGCAGAGGAAGCTGGCTCACATCAGCATCCACAGCAAAGAAAGAGGGAGAAGCCAACACCAGCAAGCATGCAAAGCCAGAGCTCATACTGGCTCACAACTCTGGACTCAAGATCCACCCCTGATGACACACCTTTTCCAGCAGGCAGCTAGAGACTGGCAAGCTAAATCTTGATTACAACTATCTCAGGATATGGGGGACATACCTCCACATTCAAGCTACCACATTCCACCTCTGGCCCTCAGAGACTCATGATCAGTCCACAGTGTAAACTTTACTCATTCCAACTTCAAAGGTCCCCATGGTATTTGCAAACTTTAACACTGTTCAAAAATCCAAGGTCTCATCTGAGATTCAAAACCATCCCTTAACTCTGAGCCCTGTGAAATCAATACACAAGTTATATATTTCTAACCCTAACCTAAGAGTAAACATTCCCATTGTTACAAGGCATGACAAGGAGAGTTTGGACCAATTTAAAATCAATAACTAGTGGGCAGAAATTAAATATCTGATGTACAACTCCAACATTTATACAACTGATGGGTCTCTCAATTTTCATTTCAGTCCCTCAAGGTGGCCTGAGAAGACTGGGGAAAACTCCGTCCTGGACCAGCAGTTCTCTGTGGTAGCTGTTGAATGATAAACCATCCCGAATCTCAGTGGCTTACTAAAATAAGCATGTATTCTTTATTATTATTATTATTTTTTACAATGAGTTGATATCCCCAATTCTCCAATGCCCCCCCTTCCCATCCCCAATCAACTGGATATCCTTCTCCATGGGTCGTCTGGATCAGTCCTTGTGTCCGGGGACCATGGATAGCCTAGAATTCAGCCCGGTTCTCCTGGCCCTCATGTGTTGTTACTGAGGGGTGCCATGCCTCTGGATAGTCTCCCCAACCATGGCTCTCACAATCTTTCTGCCCCCTCTTCCGTTCAGTTCCCTGAGTCGTGGTGGGTGAGTATTAAGGCTGCTTTAATGTTGTGATCTTAGAGGTTTTTATATTGAAAATCGTTGGTTTCTGTCTCACTGGCTTATCCTGTGTTGACTGAATGGCTGTGGCTGTGGGTCCCTTGTTCATCCCGTCATTCTCTGCAGGGTTCCATTTGGATCCTCCACGGTATGACTGTGGTGGCTCCTCTTTTGCCAGAATCTCAGCTATCGGCCTACGGTTGGTTGGTTGGGTTAGATGGGCCACAACTCTCTCGCTGCATCCTGAAAAATAAAAACACAATCTCCATTGGAGAGTTAACAAATATATACAATTCTGGATTACGTAGCTTCTATTTTTAGTAGCCTCCCCGTCAGTTGGTCCCATAGCGCTTCTTTTCTTGGGAGGCCAAGAGTATGGGATCTGGTGCATATCACACTGATTCTGCAGTTCCAGTCAAGGGAACTGATATATATATATATGATCATGTCATCTGCAAAGAGGCATAGTTTGACTTCTTCCTTTCCGATTTGTATCCCTTTTATGCTGTTCTCCTGTCTTATTGCTTGGGGTAAAACTTCAAGCACTATGTTAAATAAATAAGTGGTGAGAGTGGACACCCCTGCCTTGTTCCTGAGTTAAGCGTGAACTCCTTGATTCGTTTCCCATTGACGATGATTTGTGCTTTAGGAGATCTGTGTATTGACTTTATCATGTTGAGTTATAGGCCATCTATGCCTATTCTTTCCAGGGATTTGAACATGAAGTGGTGTTGAATTTTGTCAAAAGCCTTCTCAGCATCAATTGAGATGACCATGCGGTTTTTGCGGTTGAGTTTGCTAAGGTGGTGAATTATATTTATCGATTTGCGTATGTTGAATCCTCTCTGCATCACTGGGATGAAGCCGACTTGGTCAGGGTTAATTATAATCTTCATGTGGGTTTGTATTTGGTTTGCTAGGACTTTGTTTAGAATTTTAGCATCTAAGTTCATCAGGGGTATGGGTCTGTAGTTTTCTTTTTTTGTTATATCTTTGCCTGGTTTGGGAATTAGGGCCATGGTAGCTTCATATAAGGAGTTTGGGAGCCTACCCTCTTTTTCTATGTCCCTGACAAGCTTCAAAAAGAGAGGTTTCAGTTCTATGATGAAGGTTTGGTAGAATTCGGCTGAGAAACCATCTGGACCTGGGCTTTTCTGTTTGGGGAGGTTCTTGATTACCGATTCAATCTCTGTGGTTGTTATCAGGTTGTTTAGGATCTTTATCTAATCAGGGCTGAGCTTTGGTAGATATCCAGGAATTTATCCATTTCTTCCAGGTTCTCTAATTTTGTGGAGTAGAGGTTCTGGAAATATGACCTGATGATACTTCCAAACTCTTCAGGATCTGTTGTGATCTCACCCTTGTCATTTTGTATTTTGTTAATTTGGGCCTTCTCTGTTTTTTTTTTTTTAATTAAATTGGCCAGGGATTTGTCAATCTTATTGACTTTTTCAAAGAACCTCTTTGATTTGTCTATTTTTTAATTGTTTTCTTTTTTCTGAGTCATTAATCTCTGCTGTGATCTTAATTATTTCCTTGCGTCTCGAGCTCCTAGGGTTGGATTTTTCCACCTGTTCTAATGACCTTAGGTGTGAGGATAGTTGGTTAATTTGAGACTTCTCTGTCTTTGTTATGAAGGCATTTAGAGCAATGAATTTCCCCCTTAGAACTGCCTTCATTGTGTCCCACAAGTTCTGAAAGGTTGTGTCCTCATTATCATTTGTTTCTAGGAAATTCTGGATTTCCTGTCTGATTTCTTGTTTGACCCATTCATTGTTCAAGAGGGAGTTGTTCAGTTGCCAATATCTGTTGAAATTTTTGGGTTCTCTCCCATTGTTAATTTCTAGCTTTAATGTGTTGTGGTCTGATATGATGCAGGGGATTACATTGATCATCAAAAATTTGCTGAGGGATGATTTATGGCCCAGTATATGGTCAATTTTGGAAAAGGTTCCATGTAGTGCTCAGAAGAATGTGTAATCTGTCCTTGGGATGGAATGTTCTATAAATGTCTGTCATCCCAAGTTTGTCTATGGTACTATTTAGCTGCTTTATTTCCCTGCTTGTCTTTTGTTTGGACAATCTGTCTAGTGATGACAGTGGTGTGTTAAAGTCTCCTAATATGATGGTGTTGGCATCTGTATCTGCTTTGCTTTTGGTAATTTATGCTTAACGATCTGAGGGGCCCTTGCATTTGGTGCATACATATTTATTATAGTGATGTCTTCTTGTTGTATCATTCCCTTGACTAGTAGGAAGTGGCCATCATCTTCCTTTTTTATTGATTTTTATTTAAAATCTATTTTGTCAGATATTAGAGTAGCTACACCTGCTTTTTTATTATCCTACATGCCTGGAAAATTGTTTTCCACCCTTTTACTGTCAGGAGGTTACTGTCTTTAGCAATAAGGTGTGTTTCTTGAAGGCAACAGATGGAAGGGTCCATTTTCCTGATCCAACCTGCGATCCTGTGTCTTTTTATAGGAGAGTTGAGTCCATTTACATTCAAAGTTATAACTGTGAGGTTTGCTTTAAACCCTGCCATGTTAGAGAGAATATGGAGGTTGGTGTCTGAACTGTTGTTATCTCTTTGGTGTAACCTTGCTTGTTCTCTGTTCCTTTCCTGAGGTTGGATGTTTGTCTCCTCTACATGTGATAGCTTGTGAAATATGTTCTGATGGCTTGGCTTTGTGTTCAAGTAATTGTAGAGCTGGTTAATTTCATGGAATACTTTCATTTCTCTATCTATTATGATGGATAACTTTGCTGGGTATAGTAGTCTAGGTTGGAATCCATACTTCTTTAGGCCTAGGATCACTTTGTTCCAAGCTCTTCTGACTTTTAAAGTTTCTATGGAGAAATCTGAGGTGATTCGGATGGGTTTTCCTTTATAGGTGAGTTTCCTTTCTCTTGTTGCTCTAAGGACTCTCTCTTTATCCTCAATGTTTGGCATTGTAACTAAGATATGTCTTAGGGTGTTCCTCCTTTGGTCCTCCATATCTCTTTTAGATGCACAGGACTATCTCTTGCCAAGTATGAAATGTTTTCTTAAATAATTCTGTTGAAAATATTTTCTATGCCCATTGTTTGGTATTCTTCTCCTTCCAGAATCCCCATTATCCTGAGATTAGGGCTTTTTATAGTATCCCACATTTCCCTTGAGTCTTGTTCACTTGCTCTTTTGAATTTTGTCAAGGTTCTGATTTCCCTCGAATTCTCCTCTCTTCTGTCTTCCATGTCTGAGGTTTTGTTTTCCCAGTGATTAATCCTGTTGGTAAGAGTTTCTAGGGATGTTCTTTTTATTTCAATATGGTTTTTGTTTTCTGCAACTTCTTTCTGGGTTGATTCTTACATCCTGTTGAGATGTGATTTCATTTCAAGGTTTGATTTAATTACTTCTTCCTGACAGTCATTCTTATATTTGCAGATGTCTTTGGTTAATTTGGAAAGCTGGTTTTCGATACCTTCAGTTTGTTGGCTTGTCTTTAGTTCTGATATGTCTCTTCTGACGTCCATTTGGTTCTCCTCTAATATATTAAGCCTGGTGGCAAAGCTAATTAACTGACTTTGCACCCATTCAATATGTTGGTCCATCTTTTCTTGCATGACTAACATTAAGTTCTCCTTAGGATCTGTGCCAGTATGATCAGGATTTAGTGTCGTGTCATCCTGGCCCTGCCTCTGCTCTGTCTCTTTAGTGGTATTATTGTTGTCATTTGGTGTGGTTTCCTTAGCTGGTGTAATATTTTTGTGTAGAGGTCTGCCCATTTTGATTCCACTTGAGGTGGTTGGAGGAATGCTTTTGAGATATCTGCAGGGGTCGGCAGGTGTGGGGAAATGGGGCTGTAGGGGTCAGCAGTCGTGGGGGGTGGCAGGGGGTAGTGGGCACTGGGGCGGGATCAGGGGTTGGGGCTGTGTAGGTTGGTGGTCGTGGGCAGGTAATGGGCCCCCGGAGGTCGCAGGTACAGGGAGTGAGGGCACCGGAGTGGGCAAGCGAGGGGAGCAGGCCTGCAGGGGTCAGTGGACCCAGGTGATGGGGCTGGTGGGGGTAGGGGCAGAAGGCGGGGTGAGTCAGCTGAGATCCCTGGAACTTGTTTTGCTGGGTTCTCTGGGAGCAGAGAGAGGGGCTGATGGGTTCCTCAGGAGCAGAAATGGAGTGGGGCAGACGCCTTGGAGGCTGGAGGCCGGGCGGAGGGGCTAC
>PVHP010030122.1:0-21925 GCA_004024765.1 Zapus hudsonius
AATGACGGGATGAACAAGGGGCCCACAGCCACAGCCATTAAATCAACACAGGATAAGCCAGTGAGACAGAAACCAACGATTTTGACACAAAGACCCCTAAGCTCACAACCTTAAAGCAGCCTTAATACTCATCCACCACGACTCAGGGAACTATGCAGAAGAGGGGGCGGAAAGATTGTGAGAGCCGTGGTGGGGGAGACTATCCAGAGGCATGGCCAGGAGAACCTGGCTGAATACTAGTCTATCCATGGTCCCCTGTCACAAGGACTGATCCAGACGACCCATGGAGGAGGTTATCCAGCGGAGTGGGGAGGGGGGGGGGAAGCGGGGAATTGGGGATAACAACTCATTGTTTGCCCACTAAATGTTGTAACTCATTATGGACAATAAATTAAAAAAAAAAAGATGTGTTTTGCTTAAAAAATGCCCTTGGTAAAGCAGAAATGCTGATCATTTCTATTAACTCACAACTCTTAAGGACACGCCTTCTCAATACAAAAGGTCCCACTTACTCTCAGTTAAACTCCCTGCATTCAAACCAAGGGCTGAAAAGTTACATGGAAAATTCCAGAAGTGAACTACTCATGTCTTAAATTGCATGCTGGGAAGCACAATAATATTTCATGCCATCCAGCTCTGTCCCATTAGGGGATGAGTCATTCCTGTGTTCAGTTACCCAAATACTTAGTGTGGAAGTTAAACTTATTCATTGTTAAGTATATATGAGAAAGATACATAGTATACAGAGGGTTCAGTAACATCAAGTGTCTCAGGCATCTACTTTGGGGCTTGGACCATCGCCCCAGAGGATAAGGGGGTTACTGTGGGTTGTCACAAACTCAAACTAAGTGCTTATGATGGTTAGGTTTTGTTGTCAACTTGATCTTTTAAACTGTCTTGGGTGGGTCTTTGAGGATGTTTCCAGGAGGGCAGCCTCTCAGTAGGGGGCAGGATGTAAGGAAGCCCAGGGGAGCTAGAAATTAACATCCCTTCCTGTGTAGGCAGTGCAGGAAGGAAATTCCAGAGACTCAGGAAGCCATTAAATCTGGAAAAGGGTTGCAAGACCCCATCCTAAGGCTATATAAGGGGGATGGAGATTTCTCTCCCTTAGCCCCCTGTTTGCTGTTGTATTGGTGATGAGTTTTTCTCTCTGCTTGGACCTGTGAAAGAGGACCAGCCTCTTTCACTGTTACAGAACTTCCCCTGGACCTGTAGCTTTGATAAATCCTTTCTTCCCATAAACTGTGCCTGGTTTGGAGATTCATTCCAGTGGCGTGTGGCTGACTACGACAGTGCTTCCACTGGGAATACCAATGGATGCTGGGTATCTCGAAGAAACAAGGCGGACATGATGACACACGCCTTTAATCCCAGCACTCTGGAGGCAGAGGTAGGAGGATCACCATGAGTTCAAGGCCAGCCTGAGATTACATAGTAAATTCCAGGTCAGCCTGAGCTACACTGAGAGCCTACCTTGAAAAACAAAAAGAAAACAAAACAAAGGCCCCTGTGAACTGTTCAGAGCTGTGAAATAGCCATTGACTGACAACCTACAGCCACTTGGGCATGGGCCCACGGCAGACTTGTGATGAATGAAAACGTGAAACTGCTACAAACTGACGTGTTGGTGGGAACTACTAATATCTGAGCTTTTCAGGAAAAATTAAGATCTGTGAAAACTTGCATTAATCATCATGAGACTACTGGATCCCAATGCATATTTTCAAGGGATTATCAGCAGTGACACTTGACAAATGTGATGTTCATTCCATAACCTAACGATCCCATATTTTCCACATGACTAATGCATGTTATAAAATGATGAATGGGTAAAAGATCCATTCAGTACAAGAGAGACCAATGGATTTTAATGTCACGGGGAACAAAATATTCATTGATGCAGTTTCTAAATTCAGCAGCGTAACAAACCTCTTAAGAAATCACCATTCATTAAGTTTGGGTTTAATATCAACAAAGGAGAAAGATACCCAGAATTATGTGAAAAGTCGAGTAAAATACTTTTCTCCCTCCCAACTATGCATCTGTGCAAGGTCAGGTTTTCTTCAAATGCTTCCATCTAAAGAACATACCAGAACAGAAACTCCAAAGACAGGAGAATCTGACTTCTGTTCATGCCAACCCTGACGAGGCTCATGGATGTATTAGAAATCACCACTCTTCTAACTAAATATTTGTTTAAAGTAGTTTTTTCTCTGTTTGTATGTATGGATGTGTACATGTATGTGTAGGTGGTGTGTGCACATGTGAACATGTGTGTGTGGAGACCAGAGGACAACCTCAGGCAACCTTCCTCAGGAATGCCATCTACTTCATTTGAAGCAAGGTCTCTCACTGGCCTGGAACCTCTGACACAAAAAATAAACAAGAAGACAGGTTATTATTATTATTTTTTGGGGGGGTTTTCGAGGTAGGGTCTCGCTCTAGTGCAGGCTGACCTGGAATTCACTATGTAGTCTCAGGGTGGCCTCAAACTCACAACAGTCCTCCTACCTCTGCCTCCCGAGTGCTGGGATTAAAGGCGTGCACCAGAAGACAGGTTATTTTTGTTTTTCTTTAAAAAAAAAAGTATTAAAATGTAATAGATGAAGTCAGGTGTGGTGACACACACCTTTATTCCCAGCACTCAGTGGCAGAGATAGAAGGATTGCTGTGGGTTCAAGGCCACCCTGAGACTACAAAGTGAATTTCAGGGTCAGGCTGGGCTAGAGTGAGACCCTACCTCGAAAAACTGAAAAAAAAAAGTAATAGATGTATTATTCTTATTTTTTTTGTTTTGTTATTTTCTATTATTTTAAATGCATTAATAACTATTTTTTTCACTACTGACAGGGATAAGACGCAGGGCCTTGCACATACTGGACAAGTACTCTACCACTAAACTATGCCCCCAACCCCTACAAATAAATATTTTTTTAAATTATACCATAAATTTTTAACATGGAATGCATTGAGAAATACAGACCACATAACAAAATTCTCTGGGATGGTCAATAATTTGTAGGTGTAATATGGTCATGAGAAAAAAACATTGGAAAGACACTTTAGGAGATGATTCTTGTCAAAATGGGAAGAGCAACCTGGGATGACTAAATATCCTGAGGGTGGACTGGAGAGATGGCTCAGGGGTTCCAGGTGCTTGCTTGCAAAGCCTGCCAGTCAGGGCTTGATTCCCCAGGACCCATATAAAGCCAGATGTGCAAAGTGGTGCATGCATCTGGAGTTCATTTGCAGTGACTAGAGGCCCAGCAGTACCCATTCACTCTCTCTCTCTCTCTCTCTCTCTCTCTCTCTCTCTCTGCAAATAAATAAATAAGTTAATTAATTAAAGACCCTAAGGGCATTTTCTCTGGCTTGAGATAATCAAACCATCCCACCCCAGACACCTGTGCCTTTTAAGGCAATCCAGGCAAAGCTGCCCCTCCTGTGCCCATTACTGGCGTTTCGACCTTCTTTATTCTGCTCAACTTACTCTGACACCCTCTTGCTGCCTGGAAGCTGGACCCCCTGTGAGGTGACGGGTTCACACGTGTCTTTTTCTACCCATGAGTTAATGGAATGTTACCAGAAGGCACATGGTTGGCTGGGCAGATGGTTCCCTGGGTAAAACACTTGCTGAGCAAGTGCTGAGAAATACGAGAAAAGCCATTCAGATAAACAAAGGTCGGTTCTCTGGGATGGCATGCATATGAACACGCGTACATATATGCATGCACACCACACATATGTACACATGCCAAAAGGGAGGAGCATGGCATACAAGGCATCTGATAAAGCTAGATAACCGAGAAAAGCTCTGGGGACATGGCATGATGACAGACCTGCAGGCTGGCTGCACTTTCTTATCTGTTAACATTGGGGGAAAATGATACAGGGAAACAGGAAGGGGGCAGAGAAAACCTTAATCAGTGAGCCTGGCATCAAGGGACCTAAAATAATCCAAAATTGGAGGAAAGAAGGAAGGCAAATGGATAAAGACCCCGCTTGCACCTTGTCGCTAAGTCTCATTTATTTTTATAAGAACCAAGACTCCTCCACACACCCCTACTGGTAAATCGACTCCTAAGGTTAATAGGAAATCACTAAAATGTCTAAGAGAAGAAAAGTAGAGACAAATACTAGATGTGAGGAATATGACCAAAACTGGTGGTACATTTTGCTTTGAAATAAATCCTTAAGAAAAGATCTTTCAGAACTTCAAGTATTACTGTGAAAAGTACATGAAATATAACAAGGAGGTTACTTACTATGGCATCTTTAACAATCTGTTTGGCCACCTGTTCTGGTTTGCAAACGCCTGTGGTCTCTGAAATAAGTCGAGTCTCCAAAGGCTAAAAGGGAAAATATGTGTACATCAATGCCCATTAAAAAAGCCTTTAATCCAAGCACTGGGGAGGCAGAGGTAGAAGGATTGCAGTGAGTTCAAGGCCAGCCTAAGACTACATAGTGAATTCCAGGTCAGCCTGGACTAGAGTGAGACACCTACCTCAAGAAGAAAAAAAAAAGTAAGTCTTCTGGTCCTCAACTTACAAATAATTAGGATTTTCTACCTTTGAACAAATTCCTATTTTTTAAGAATAAGGCCCATCTGGATTCTAAACCCATCTCTATCTGGTTTCTGAGGAATACTCACTCATGGCTGAAGCAAGACAAGGGGGCCCTTGCTGTTCTTAGCCTCTGCTCTGCCATGTTTTCTTGCCATGAAACTTCCCCCTGAAACTATAAGCCTGTGCTAACCCCTTCCTCCCATCAGCTGCTTTTGGATGAGTGTTTTGGCCCAGGAACGAGAAGGTAATTAAACCACTCAGCAAGCATTCTTGCCCACCAAACCATTTCTCCAGCCCCTCGAGGATCTTCCCTTAAAACAGAAAAGCAAAGGGCTTCATCAGAGTCAAGTATTTCTTCATAAACTCTGAATAAAAGAAGATCCCTGTGGAGTTTTGCCAGTGTTTGCTCTTCTAGCCTGTCAGGTGGGCATGATCATACAAGATCTATTTAGAATTAAAGCTACATGCTGCCCCCTAAAGGGACCACAGATGAATGCAGAATTCTATTTACCAGAAGTCTGTCCAAAAAATAAAAATAAAAAAACCCTTGACAACAAAATGAAATCTTAAGAGAAATCACCACCGCTTGTCAGTTTTGCCCTGAAACTTAAAGGCTGTGTTCCCAAATGTTAAAAATCTGCTTAGTGGATCTCTGCTGATTCTCAGGCAGGGCATTTGGCTTAAATTTACTGCTTTGAAACAGAAGTGATTTTAAAAATAATTGAGGGCTGGAGAGATGGCTTAGTGGCTAAGGTGTTTGCCTGCAAAGCAGAAGGACCCCAGTTCAATTCCCCAGGACCCACATAAAGCCAGATGCACAAGGTGGCGCATGTGTCTGGAGTTCGGTTGCAGTGGCTGGAGGCCCTGGCACACCCATATTCTCTCTGTCTGCCTTTTTCTCTCCCACTCTTTCTCTCTCATATAAATTATTTTAAAAAATATTTTAGATGGGAGAAAAATTAGCAAAACAGGTGAAAAAACAACAATGTTTCAGAATGGGACATTCATGAGCCAAAAGGATAAAAGAGTTTGTGGTGCTGAACATATGAAATAAGAACACTGTGTACCAAAACACATTACTCAAAAGGAGGAATTAGCTTCCAAAAATAAGCATCACCCCCCTCCCCAAAAAATAGGTCTTTGTGATGATGGACAATATTAACTGTCACCAGGGCAGGGCGGGGGTGAGTGGAGCACACCACAGGGTGTGTCTGGAACGGTGTTCCTAAATGACCAGATTCCGAGGGCCCTGACTGAGTGAATGGATCTATCATTCTGTTGATGGACACATGATACGCAGCATTATTGGGAAGGAAGAAGTAGGTTCCTGGGGAGAGTGTTTCCAGGGGGCTATATCTTGCCCCCGTTCCTTCCCTTTCTCTGCTTCCTGTCAGCCGCACAGTGAACTGCTCTGCTCCACCATATTCAGGGGTGCCATGATGGAGTGACACCTCCAAAACCCGGAGCCAAGCAAATCTTTCCCCCATTCAGTTGCCTTGTTGGATATTTTGTCACAAGTTAATGCAAAAACTTCATTAGCACTGTCCTGGAGAAAAAGCTGTTATCAAAATACCACGGGTTTCCCACAGAAACTATGGAAACTAGAAGTCGGTGGAAAAATGTCTGCAAAAACCTGAGGGCTTGGGGCTGGGGAGATGGCTCAACAGTTAAAGTGCTTGCCTGCAAAGCCTAACAACCCAGGTTCAATTCCCCAGGACCCTGGTAAAGCCAGAAGCACAAAGTAGCGCATGCATCCGGAGTTCATTTACAGCAACCACAGTTCCTGGCACAACCGATTTCTGTTTCTCTTCTATTTCTCTGCTTACAAATAAATAAAAGAATAAAGAAAAACTGAGGGGCATCATTTGCATCTTGGCATTCTGTACTCTTCAAACCTAATGGAAGAATAAAGTCATTTTTTAAAATGTAGGCTCTAAACAGATGTGCCTTTCTCAGGGAATGGCTGATATGCCACCAAAACGAACACATAAATGACAAAAATGGAAGACACTGGACCCAAGAAAGGAGAGAAAGGAGGCCTGATATGATAATGAGTAGGTCTATGTCATCAGAAAATGGAGGCCCAGAAGAAACATATTTGAGGGGGGAAAAAAAGGAATGAAAGTAACAGAAAATTTCTTATGTTGAAATGGATCAAAACATTTCTAATTCTCCCTGAGCAGGAATGAAGTGATAGATGCACATGAAGTTAGGAAAATAAGAGACGATTTCTAACCTCACAGTGACTGATGCTACCCTACACCAGACCTGCACAGTAAAAGGAAAAAAATAATGATATCAGAATAGGAGAGAAGGGTTGGAGAGATGGCTCAGCAGTTGGGGT
Organism: Zapus hudsonius; assembly: GCA_004024765.1. NCBI lineage: Eukaryota > Metazoa > Chordata > Mammalia > Rodentia > Dipodidae > Zapus > Zapus hudsonius. Next base: position 6,910 of record PVHP010030122.1, read on the forward strand.
GCTTGCCTGCAAAGCCTGATGACCCAGGTTCGACCCTCCAGTGCCCATATAGGGCCAGATGCATCGAGTGGCACATGCATCTGGAGTTCATTTACAGAGGCTGGAGGCCCTGGTGTACCCATTCCCTCTGTCTGGCTCCCTTCTCTCTCTTTCTCTGCTTGCAAATAAATAAATTTAAAAATATATATATATATTTTTTTGTTTTCGAGGTAGGGTCTCACTCTAGCCCAGGCTGACCTGGAATTCACTCTGTAGTCTCAGGCTGGCCTCAAACTCACAGCAATCCTCCTACCTCTGCCTCCCGAGTGCTGGGATTAAAGGCGTGCGCCACCATGCCTGGCTAAAAATTAAAAAAAAAAAAAATATAGGAGAGAGACTATTTGGAAAGAAGGGATTCAGTGGAGGGGGATTTGGGTGTAGGAAGAGAGGGTGGTAGGAGGGAATTATGATCATGGTATACTGTTTATATTTATGAAAGATGTCAATAAAAATATTTCTAAAAAAGCAAATAGAGAGGCTCAGGTGGGAGGAATGTCTACAAAGTTACAATATAATCACGGGAGCTGATTCAACCAGAGACCACACAGGAAGAAGACAGGGGGTGAGGAAGAGATCTGAGACTGAAATTTCTTGATCAACCAACACACACATGGGTGAAGTCAATGGCTCCCCTCTGGGGAACAGGAACTGGAAGTGGGAGAGACAAGGGAGGAGAATCAATGACTGTGGTCCGTGGATGTGTGAACGATCACCCTGATAACAGTTCTCATTGAGAAGCCAGAGTTACAGAAGAAGGAATGGAAGGAATTTCCTCTTGAAGAACCCCAGAAAGGCCCTGAAGTCTCAACTCAGATCCCTGTTCCCCACAGTAAACCCTGCTGACTGGTGAATGGTTGCGAGGTACAGTAGAGAGAAAACAGAAAAGGGGTGGAGACACAGAACAGGAACTGGAGGAATGGCTCAGTGTTTAGAAGCTTGGTGACCAGCCTGGTGACCAGAGTTTGTATCCTCAGAACCCATGTAAAGCCTGACACAGGTATCACATATGTCTGTGACTCCAGTGATCCTAAACCAATGGAGAATCTTGTAGCCCCAAGGCCAGCTGGTCTGGTGTTCAGGGCTGTGAACAAGAGAGACCCTGGGGGCTGGAGAGATGGCTCAGCTGTTGAGGCGTCTGCAAAGCCTGACAACCTGGGATTGATCCCCCAGTACCCATGGAAAGCCAGATGCACAAGGCAGAGCATACAGCTGGAGTTTATTTACAGCAGCTGGAGGCGAGAAGCCCTGTCTCAATCAGGGTGGAAGAAGGCAAGGACGGATGTCTTGAGGTTGTCCTCTGACCTCCACAGAGAGAGAGAGACAGAGACAGACAGACAGACAGAATGGGACATGCAGGAATACTAACCTTAGTTTTATTTTCTTCAGCCAACCCGGGGGTGTCTGTGTCTGGGGGATAGGCCACAGTGATGTAGACATTATAAGGCTTCACCTGGACACAGAAACAAGGTTTTCACCTTTAGTAAATGAGGCATTATTCTGTAGCCTGCCTCTCCAACCTGCTATGGCCTCCCTGATTCTCGGGAGGTCAGGAGCCAGGTGTGGTACCACATGCCTTAATCCCAGCACTCTGGAGGCAGAGGGAGGAGAATCACCGTTTCAGATCAGCCTGGCCTAGAGTGAGACCTTCCTAAAAAGAAAGAAGGTGATGACCAGGTCACTGGGGCAATCCTGTCCCATGAGTGGCCACCAACTGCACCCAGAATCCCTCTCTGTGAAGATGATCTGGAAAAGACAGCAAAGTGGGGTCCTACACCAGAAAACAGCAGGCCTCCTGAAGGGTGTGTACCCTCCCAGGCCGATTATTCTTGTCTACGGAAAAAAATGCTTTGATGCAAGTTCTCCTTTGAAATAAGTGGATTCTAAAGACTGAACTTATTATGTCATGGCATCTTTATTTTGGTTTTTGATTAAGTGATGACATTTTAAAAAATGATTTGCACACGCGTGTATGTATGTGTGCACTAAGACCTCTTGCTCTTACATCCGGCTTTAAGTGAGTGGCTGGGGAATTGCAAGCAAGTGCCTTGAACTGCTGAGCCATCTCCTTAGTCCTAGTGATGACTTTTTTGTCTTTGAAAGCTGGAACTCATTGTAGCTTCAGGCTGGCCTGGAACTCACAGCAATCCGTTTACCACTGCCCGCAGAGCGGTTGGATTAAAGGTGTGTGCCGCCTTGCCCCCCACAGTGATGACATTTTTGTTGTTGTTTTTCAAGGGAGGGTTTCACTCTAGCCCAGGCCGACCTGGAACTCGCTATGGAGTCTCAGGGTGGCCTCAAACTCATAGCAATCCTCCTACCTCTCTGCCTTCTGAGTGCTGGGATTAAAGGCATGTGACACCACGCCAGGCCAGTGATGACATTTTTAATGGGCAGAAGTCAAGTTGACTTTCAAGCTCAGGGCAGTCATCAGCCTTGCGACATTACACTTATCATCAAGAGGCCAAGGGGACTGAACACAAGTGACTCACTTTGTTTTTTTCCACTTCTGATCTGTGTCTCTGTTCTACATGAAGTGAAACCAGGCCACCCAGATGATATGCTTTGCCCTAAATTAGTGAACTTTGATGCAGTTTTGCAAGACGTAAGAGGAAAAAGCCCAGAGAAGCAGATTTTCCAAACACCTTTACCTACATCCACCAGATGAACGTGCCAATGTCTGCCCTGAATGGCTGACACCTCTCCTGAAGCTGGTTGTTAGCAGGCTTGGGCCGCAGCCTCTCCACTAAGTAGCCATGTGAATCTGAACAGAATCATCAAATCACTAAATCTACCCAAACCATCAATTTCCTTCCTGTAACGGGCCTAACAACATCTGCTGAACGTAGTTCACTAAAAGAAATTAAAAATGAACTGGTTGTTCACAAAGATACCTTCAAAGGATGACGGGAAGAGAATGAGCAGGAATTTTGTTTGAAATTTCATAGCCATGGGTGCCCTATTGGCTAAGCAGATCGTAATGATGTAATACATAGATTCAGTGGTAAGCCAGCAGGTGACAGGGAGACCTGTGACAGGCTCCTCTGGTAAGAGAACAGTATAGATGGTCAATGTCCAAGTGGCCCATCAGAACTCAATCACTGGCAAGACAACTTGTCTGATATCTAGGAAGTGTGAGGCTCCATCATACACCATTAAAGTCTCTTATGCAGGTTTTATAAACATGGGTCAGCAAGCCATAACCTGAGCATCAAATCTGGCTGGCTGCCACTTTTATCAATAAAGTTTATTGGAACAGTCACAACATTTATTTATTTGCATACAGTCTACGATAAGTGCTCTTCTGCTTCAGGAGTGGCTACAATACTCAGAGGCCTAAAATATTTACCTTTTTGGCCCTTTACAGAAAAAAACATCTTTTTTTTTTCTCTGATCTAAACTCTTACGCTATTGGGGCTGGAGCAATGGCTCAGTGGTTAAGGTGCTTGCCTGCAAAGCCTAAAGACCTAGGTTTGATTCCCCAGTACCCACATAAAGCCAGATGCATAAACTCTCACACTAAAATCCCAAAAGCACAATAACGTGTGTGTGTGTGTGTGTGTGTGTGTGTGTGTGTGTATGTGTGTGTGTAAAGGCTAAAAGGCAGCCTCAGGTTTTGCTCCTTACAAATGCCAGCCACCGTTTTTTGAGACAGGTTCCTTCTTTAGCCTAAAGCTCACTGATTAGGCCTCACTGGCAGACCAGCAATCTCCGGGGATCCTCTTATCTCTGTCTCCCCAGCGCTGGGATTACACGCACCACTACACCTTGCATTTTTATGGGGGTTCTGGAGACCAAATTCAGGTTATCTTTGCAAGCACTTTATTGAGTGATTATTGCTTCAGCTATGCACACTCACCATCAGACCACTAGAGAACTGGATATGGTCTCTGGACCTAACATCAGGAGGTAGTGGAATATTCTAATATACACAGCAACAGAAAAAATTCCACCTTGCCTTTTTCTTTAAATGTTCATATATATTTTAAACACAGGTTATATAGTCTTTTATCTCTGAGGATTAGGGCCTCCATCAGTCTGGGGGGGGGAGCTGTGCCTAAAGGTATTTCTACCCACCCGGTGGCTCTTCCAATCTTGTCTGTTCAGCATGTGATTCTGGATATTTAGCTGACACTTTCTACAACGACACAGAATGTCTACTTCACACAGCTGAGCGGTGAGGTTGATCACATCATAACCAATGCTTCTTTTGAAACGAAACACCTTTCATCCACAAAATGTTCTAGTAACTGAAAATAAAAGGTATTCACTCTCTTCAACATTTAAGTATTCAGAGGCTCAGATGATTTTTTTTTTTTTAATTCCAGCCTCTCATTTTAAAAGGTAAGGGGGCGGGGCTGAGGAGAGGGCTCAGTGATTAAAGGCACTTGCTTGCAAAGCCTGCCCACCTGGGCTCAATACCCCAGTACTCACATAAAGTCAGAATCACAAAGTGGTTGCATGCATCTGGGCTTTGTTTGCAGTGGCAAGAGGCCTTGGCATGCCTATATTTCTCTCTCTGGCTCTCCCTGCTTGCAATTAAATAAATAAATATAAAATAAAAGGGTAAGAATCTAAGACCAAGCTAAATGGCTTCTTCCAAAAATAATTAGTGCACCCATCCAAACTCTTCCCTTTAATAGTTACTAATTTTTCTTGAGATACAGTCTCACTATCAGGGTAGCCTTGAAATTTCAATTTGCCTATCTCAGACTCTCAATGCTGGGATTACCAATCTGCTCCACAAAGCTTAGCCAACGTTTACTCATTTTATTATTTAGCCATAAAGACCATTAAAAAAATAAAGCTCTCTATATAGTGACACCCCTGGCTAACTCATGCAATATGAGACCATTAATACCATGAGCTATCACTAGCACTTTGTATATTCATTGGGAATATCTCTCATCACTTCACCCCATCATTAATACAATCTATGCAATAAGAATTGTTAATTGTTATGGGGCTGGAAGAAGGACCCGAGTTCAATTCCCCGGTACTCACGTAAAGCTAGATGCACAATGTGCCTGGGGTTCGTTTGCAGTTGGTGGCTCTGGTGTGCCTATTCTCTCTCTGTCTACCTCTTTTCTCTCTCTCTCTTGCACACGTTCTCTCTCTCTCTCTCTCTCTCTCTCTCTCTCTCTCTCTCAAATAAATAAATTATTTTTAAAAAGAAGAAATGTGAACTATGTAGGCTGGAAAGATGGCTCAGCAGTTAAAGGTACTTGCTTGCTGTCATGGTTTGATCCAGGTGTTGTCCCCCACAAACAAATGAATGTGTTCTCAGTGATCGACCCTCGCTGGAGCTGTGTTGTTGGTGGCGGGCTTATGGGGTTATAAGCCAGCTTCCCCTTGCCAGTATTTGGCACACCTTCCTGCCGCTGTTTCCAGTGCTGTGGCAGAGGTGATGTCCAGTCCTCTGCTCATGCCATCGTTTTCCCTGCCAGAATGGAGTCTCCCCTCGAGTCCGTAAGCCAAATAGACCCATTCCTCCACAAGCCACTTTTGCTTGGGTTCTTTCTGCACAGCAACTAGAAAGCTGACTGCAACACTTGCAAAGCTTGATGGCCTGAGTTCGAGTCCCCAGTACCCACATAAAGCCAGATGCGCAAAGTGGTGCATGTGTCTGAAGTTCATTTGCAGTGGCACTAGGCTATTTGCAAATAAATAAATAAAAGAAATTTTAACTGCAAAACTTACAGCTGAGTTAGTTTTCTTACATTACTGTCAAATCTAGAAATCAGTGACATCACGCAAAAAATAGCTGGGAAGAAGAGAGAAAATGGGAGGAACAAAGACATTCATGAATCCAGCTGTTACCTCCATCTGCAGAGCCTCGGCCAATCCCTTCAAGGCAAACTTCGATGAAGAATAGGCCGTGAACCCAAACAGCCCCAGCTGCCCCGCCTGGGAGGACACGAAGACGATCCTGCCCACCCGACGCTCCTTCATGGTGGTGATCACTGCCCGGCTGGGGTACACGCTGCCCAGGTAATTGATGCTCATCAGTTTCTGGGGGCAGAGAGAGAGAGACAGAGAGACAGAGAGGGACCACGTGAGGAGGTCATAGCTGAACCAAGCTCAATGGGAACTTTGTCTCTCCAGAGATCATTTTTTCGATGGATGGGAACCCAGCACATTGAATGGGTGACTGAAGGACACTTTGAGGTGTGACACTTAGGACCTCTCCTTCAAACTCATTGAGTCTGTCCGATCTTGCCTCCTCACAGTGACAGTGGTTCCATCGCTACTGGAAATGATCACAGTTGGCTTTCTTGGCTGGAGAGATGGCTTAGTGGTTAAAAGGTGCTTGCTTGCAAAGCCTGAGGGACCAGGTTCGATTCTCCAGTAATCATGTAAAACCAGATGCATAAAGTGGAGCATGCACCTGGAGTTCATTTGCAGTGGCGAGAGGCTCTGACGCCCCCATCCCCCATGCCTCTTTCTGCTTTCAAATATATATATATATATATATATATATATATATATATATATATATATGTGTGTGTGTGTGTGTGTGTGTGTGTGTGTGTGTATGTATGTACATATATATGTGTGTGTGTATGTATGTATATATATATATATATATATATATATATATATATATATATATATATATATAGAGAGAGAGAGAGAGAGAGAGATTGAGTTAGGGTCTCGCTCTAGCCCAGGCTGACCTGGAATTCTATGTAGTCTCAGGCTGGCCTTAAACTCATGATGATCTTCCTACCTCTGCCTCCCGAGCGATAGTATTAAAGGTGTGAGCCACCTCGCTGGGCAATAATTTTTTTAAAAAAGAAAAAATTAGCTCTCTTCTTACAAAAAGTACAGTGTTACAGGAAATACTTTTTGAAAGGCAGTTTTAGGACAGAGCTTCTAAATATGTCTAGTCCTACATAGTTCCCAAGGAAAGAAGGAACAAAAAGAGAAGAGGCTGTCAGCTAACAGTAGGATGTGGGGTTTCTGCACCACTAACTGTCATGAATAGTGAAAGCAGACACGATTCATTTTCTTGGCTGAAAACGAGGTTAATCTTGGAATGACCTCAGGATATTATGGTAGGGATTAAAAGGGATTTTTACCTTTTTAGACAAGGTAAGCACACTGTGGCTCCAGGCCCACGGTGAACACTCTGCACACAGCCTCTCCCACTATGATGGGGAAGAAAAGCTTGCAGGGATGACGAAAGTCCATGTTTCCCGCATCCCCAAAGTTCTTAAAACCTCACATTTCAACTCAAGAAGTAAGCATCCTTGGAGTAACATATTTCTACATTAATGGTCTTATTCGAACATCCTGTCAAATGCAATAGCTCAATTGGGGGCCTATTCATAAATCATGATGTTATCGTGATAGAATATTAAGGAACTTTAAGATGTTCTGGACAAGAAACACCAGAGAGGAAAGATTTATGCTTTATGGGTTTAAAAAGCAGAAGGCAGGCGATACTTGAACTGGAGTTGTAACTATTTTGCATAAGCAAAGAAATACAGAAAATTTTGTAAGCGATCGTGTGAGGGTGCCAGGATTCTCATTTCCCCAGAGACTGTTTCAACACCATTATATTGTTTTAATGATAAAATATCTTTAAAAAATACCTGAAAAAAAAAAAGATGGCACACTGTGTTTATCTTGGTTTCTCTTTAAAAAAAAATATTTTTAATTACTTGTGAGACAGAGAGGTGGGGCGTCTTGCCATTGTAAATGTGCTCTAGATGCATGCACTACTTTATGTGAGTACTGAGGAAAAAAATCAAAGACACAGAGAGGAGAGAAAGAGAAAGAGAGAGAGAGAGAGAGAGAGAGAGAGAGAGAGAGAGAACAAAAAAAAAAGAAAAAGAGAAATATATTGGGGCGTCCCAGAACCACCAGAGGCTTGGTGAGTCACCAGAAGGTTTAAAGTCCTCAGCTATAACAGCGTCGTAAGGAAGAGATACAAAGAAATCAGCAGAGGGAAGAGATCCAGGGTGAACCATGCAGTGGGGTCACCTGGGACCTGCTCGACTCCTCCAGCAAGGAGTCGTGACAGCGCATGCTGTGTATTTCCTCATGGTCGTCGTGGATATGGTCACGCACTCACCTAGCCTTACCGCTTAGCTTCTTCCATTCTTACTCAACCTCCATAAAGCATCCACGTGGCTCCGCCGCATCGCATCACACACACCCAATTGTAAATATTCCCCATTCATTCTGCCACCGACATATACCTCACTGTTGGGTTCCTAGCTTCAAACCATTCCTTAATCCACTCTTCAGCCCTCGGGTTCAGTAGAAGATTCTTTCTCTGCGCCATCTTAAGCAGGTATGCACACACGCACACACACACCTACTCCTCTTATTGTGGCTATCTCCCAAGTATCCTGTTTCATCACTTCATACTTAGACCATGATTACTTAACACTTATCTCTAAAACCTGCCCTCCATTCCTTCCAGATGGATACAGACTGTGCTCTTGTATCCCCGACCAAAAAGAAGCCTGAAGATGTTCTGTTTCCTTCTACACCTCATTATCCTGTAACCATGAAGCACCTCAGTGAATTTAAGGTGCTTCTGTATCGTAATCACCTCTGAATTGAAATATTCCCTCCTTGGGGTGGGGGGAGCTCAGGAGACCCAGGAAGTCACTAAGTCTGCAAAAAAGGTTGCAAGACCAGGCCCTAAGGCTCTATCGAGGGAAAACAAGTGCTTAGGGAGAGACTCACTGAGCCTCCCGCAAGTCACTTAGTTGTGCTCTGGACTCTCCAAACCCAACCGCCCGTAGATTGTACACTGAGAGCCAGAAACACAGCTCCCATGAGCCATCGGCTGTGCTGGGAGTCATCCACACTCTAAGGCTGAGGGAGAAGCAACCCGGGGAGCTCCGTAGAAGCTGCTATGGGGAGGTCATCATCTAGAATGGGGTGAGATGTCTCTACAGTGCAGCTGCTTTTGGGTCTCCATTGCTCCTTTAAGCAACCCCTCTCCCTGCTCTGTAAGTACCCCCAATAAATTCATTGTTTTGCCAAAAGTGATTTTAGTGCAACTGTCCTTTTGTCTGTTGGCTGAGCCCTAGCTGAGGTGAACAGATATGTGTTTGTGTCTCCCTGGGTGGGGTGGGGAGTGGGGGAGGGAGTCTCCCCATAGGTGCTTTGCCACAGCCCACAAGAAGCAAGAGAATTGCAATACTGTCCAACAGCCTCCTTTTCCATCAGGAAGAAGAGTCATTTAACTTCACAGTCAAGCTTTCAAAGAAGAGTAGAAACTAAGTTTGAATGTAAATCCATGGTCTACCTCTACCATAAACCAGCTATTTGACTTTAGTCAAAATGCAGCCTTAATTTCTTTATCAATAAAATGGGTATGAAAACTAATCCCTAACTCATAAGATTATTTTGAGGATTGCATAATTAAGCACATAAAGTCATTTTTTTTCTCTTTAGCTGGTTTCAAACTCACTATGCAGACTCAAGGTTGTAATCCTCCTGCCTCAGCTTCTTGAGTGCTGATATGCCATCATGCCCAACTTCCTACAGACTCTTTAAAAAGGTGCTAAACTCAACAAGGCACTCAGTAGATGTCATTTCACAGGTAGCTATTCTTTCCTCTGCACTAAGGAATCTGCTGTGATCGCTCTGAGAATAAGTAAAACATGGTTCTCAACCTTAAAAAAAAATTACCACGAGGAAAGCTCAACAGAGAATTAAGGAAAAAAAATAGATGATACACTGTCAAGTGCAAATTGTCTTGCACTTGGATTTCAAATCTAATGTCCATTTCTTCAGCATGGAAGCAAATGACAAACAGGTTTCTTGGTAAGCCTGTGTTTAAAATATAAGTAAGATACACCTTCAGATCTTGATTCAAGATAAGAAAAGCAAGGTATGGTGCAAGGTGGGTGTGTACAGGATGGTGTGGCACCCCACAAGCTCACCTGTAGTGGAGAGGGGTAGAACTTGCCTAGAAGGTCCCAGGCAGAGGTCACATATCAGACTCCAGCATTCTTCAGCCTGGCCTGGTTTTGAGGGGTGTCTTCACTGTGTCTGGAGTCTGCAGAGTTCTGATGATTCCCTAGTCAACCCTCCCCTCAGCAGGACTGGAGTTTCAGACGCACATGGCCATGCCCAGTGTTTACATAGGGGTCTGAGGATTAGAACTCTGGCCAACTCAGGCCCTCATGCTTGTGAAGAAAGTGCACTTAACTGTTTGGCTGTATCTCAAGCCTTTCTTTTTAAAAATATTATTTATTGGGCTGGAGAGATGGTTCAGCAGTCAAAGGCACTTGCTTGAAAAGTCTGATGGCCTGGGTTCAATTCCCCAGTACCCATGTAAAGCGGGACATGCATCTGGAGTTTGTTTACAGTGGCAAGAGACCCTGGTGTACTCATTCCCTCCATCTCTCTTTCTGCTTGCAAATAAATTTAAAAGATATTGTTTATGAAAAAAATATATATTGTTTATGTATTAGTGAGAGAGTGAGAGAGAGAGAGAATGCATGCACACATCCATGGCCTCTTGCCATTGCAAACAAACTCCAAATGCATGCGCTACTTTGGGCCTATGACATTATGTGGGTACTGGGGAATCGGGGTGAGGGGAATTGACTCTCGACTGGCAGGCTTTGCAAGCAAGCCCCTTCAACTGCTGAGCCACCTTCGCAGCCTATAGTCGTTTTTATCTTCCTGATTGCTCACTGTTAATAACACTGAATGTTGACCTAAACATCCAACATCCATTGGTCTACACAGTGCTGTCTTAAAGACGACCTCCATGAATCAACCATTGGCCACATGAGACGTTGCGTTCTCATTTGACAACTGTGAAAACTGAGGTTTAGAGACCTCTCTAGATGGTGTTGACCCAGGGACCAAAGAAATGTCTAACTTTCTCTAGTCTTCTTAAGCTTCTAGGATGACAAATGCATTCACCTATTTCATTGCTGAAGTCCATACCTAAGTCCTACGCTACTGCTCATACGCAGACGCACACTTTCACTTACTTCAAAACTACTGACTTCAAGGTCTTCAAATTTTCCCGACAGTGACGTTCCCGCGCAGTTGACAAGCATGTCCACTGGACCCAACTTCTCCTGGGCCTGGAAAAATGTCCCGAGCAGATGTGATGAGAGAGAAGAGAGAATCAGTGAGCCCCAGAACAAGGGGGATAAATACATGAAACCTACAAGAATACTTACTAATTCCAAGACACACAAGCAAAAGGGGAAGAACCAATTCAAAAGTCAAACAATGGGGACTGGGGAGATGGCTCAGTGGTTAAAGGTGTTGCTTGCAAAGCCTGATGGCCAGGTTCTATTCCCCAGCGTCCATGGGAAGCCAGATGCACAAACACATCCATCTAGACTTCATTCGCAGCAGGAGGCCCTGCCACCCCCGTTTCTCTCTCTTTTCTCTCTAATAAATAAATATCTTTAAAAAGTCAAGCAGTGAACTGAAATCACCCAGCCTCTTACTTGTTTGATGACATTTTCTACTTGATTATAGTCCTGAGACACATCGACTGAGATACAAAGCACCACCTGTTAAGAAGAAAAAATGATTAGAAATATAGAGATGTCAAGGTTATCTCCACCCCCCGTGTGTGCGTATGGAGGCCAAAGGTCAACATCAGGTGTCTCCTCAGTCACTTGTCATTTTATTTTTAATATTCATTCATTCATTCATTCATTCATTTGTAACGAGAGAGAGAAATCACTGCAAACCAACTCCAAATGCATTCGCCCCTTTGTACATCTGGCTTTACAGGGGTACTGGGGAATTGAACTTGGCTCCCCAGGCTTTGAAATCCAGTTCCTTAACTGCTGAGTCATCTCTCCAGCCCTCCTTGAGATTACATAGTAAATTCTAGGTCACCCTGGGCTAGAGCGAGACCATACCTCGAAAAAAAAAAAGTTTTCAAAACTTCCACTTCTTTAAATTGGGAAATAGTTATTAACTTGCCATTGAGCTATGTACTAAGATATGCATTACGTTATGTATAACATTTTAGTACTAACAATTATACAACTAAAAAAATTACCCAAAAGGATTTCAAGTATGCATTGCTTTTAAGCATTTGTATAAAGTTTTAGAAGTAATTGAAATGAAATCATTTTCTGAAATACTGTTATTTGGCCATTTGTAGAGACTTATAGTCATCTACACATTTTTGTAATAACCCATGTTCCTCACCACTTCAATTTTTCTATTGTTATTATTATCAATATTTTATTTATTCATTTATTTGAGAGAGAGAAAGAGGCAGATAGAGAGGAAGTGCCAGAGCCTCCAGCCACTGCAAGCCAACTCCAGACACACGTGTCACCTTGTACTGGGGAATCAAGCTCAGGTCCTTCTGCTTTCCAGGCGAACACCTTAACTGCTGAGCCATCTCTCCAGCCCTGTTGTTATTTTTAGTGTGTGTATATGGGATGGGCATGTGTGCGCCATGATATGCTTGTGGAGGCCGGGAGACAACCTCAAGGTGTTGATCTTCTCTTGTTTTAAAAACCTCTAATATGTATTTTAATCCGGAAAATCTCATATACCTTCAATGGTCTGCTCATAGTTGATGTAACCCCCTGTTCTCCCTTATACAACTCTGTTGATCAGAACAGAAAATACACTCTTATAAGAAAGGACTTTAGTCAGGTGTGGTGGTGCACACCTTTAATCCCAGAACTTGGAAGGCAAAGGTAAGAAGATTGCTGTGAATTCAAGGTCAGCCTAGGACTACAGAGTGAAATCCAGGTCCACCTGTGCTACAAACCCTACCTTAAAAAAAAAGAAAAGAAATGGACCTTACCTGTTTATCATTAATAGAGTGCTTTTCGATTTCCTTCTTGGCCTGTAACAGCTTGTCCTGAAAGCAAAACAGAAAAATCAGCTCTGCCAATCATCCATGTATCTATCGACCCGTCTGCTGAAAAGGAGAGAGAGAAAAAAAAAAAAACACAACTGTTTGGAGGGAATCATAATGGTTTATTGTCTATAATTATAGAAGTTATCAATAAAAAGTTTAAAAAATAAAAAGACTGCGTAAATATTTATGAAATTCTCAGAGCACGTAAAAAAGCACCTATGCAGTGAAGTTAGCCTATGAATAAAAAAATGGTGTATTTAGGCTCAGCAGTTAAGGTGCTTGTCTGAAAAGCCTAATAACCTGGGTTCAATTCCCCCAGGACCCACGTAAAGCCAGATGTACCGTGGCGCATGCATCTGGAGTTCCTTTACAGTGGCTGGAGGCTCAGGCATGCCCATTCTCTCTCTCTCTCTCTCTGTCTGTTTGCAAACAAATAAAACTATTTTTAATAACAAAAGTTTAAAAAATAACGGTAAAAAGATGTTCATTTTCTCTAATAACCAAAGAAATGAAAGTTTAAAACAGGAGAGGTGATTTTAAAAAAAATAGTGTATTTAGGGGCTGGAGAGATGGCTCAGTGGTTAAAGGCCATCCTTGATTACATAGGAATTTTAAGGCTACCCTGGGATATATGAGACCCTGTCTCAAAAAAAAAAGAACGAGGTTGGGAAAATGGTTCCGTGGGTGAAGTTGAAGCTGTCCAAGCAAGAGAACCTGACTTTGGATTCCCGGACCCATATAAAAGGCCAGATGTGGTGGTGCACACCTGTAATCCCAGGGCAGGGGAGGTAGAGACGGGAGAATCTCCAGTATTGGCTAAACAGATGAGCTGAATCTGTGAGCCACGGGCTCAGTGTGAAGCCCTGTCTCACACAATAGGTGGGCAGTGTTTGACAGAGCCATCCAATGTCCACTTCTGGCTTCCACACACCCTGGCGTACACACGCACCCCCACATGGGCCCCCACACACCACACACATGCACAAAGAACAAAAGAAACCAAAAACGAGTCTTTCAAAGGACAAACAGAATTTCCAAGCATGAATGTGTCAATAACAAAAGCCTAGCATTCTATCAGTAAAGACACACGTGTGACTTGGCCAAGACTGGAACAGAGAATTACATTATCAACAGAATTCTCAATGCTAGAGGCTCTTTGGCGAGCTCGGTTCTAGTGACACAGGACCCTGTGTGAGCAGCCATCACCTGTGACACCACCCTGCTCATTCCCTGGACCTACATTAAAAACTAGGATTGAGGGCTGGAGAGATGGCTTAGTGGCTAAGGCATTTGCCTGCAAAGCAGAAGGACCCCAGTTCGATTCCCCAGTGCCCACATGTGTCTGGGGTTCATTTGCAGTAGCTGGAGGCCCTGGCGCACCCATTCTCTTTCTGTCTGTCTCTTTCTTTCTCTCTCTCAAATAAATAAATAAAATATTTTTTTAAAAAACACCTAGAATTGAGCCGGGCATGGTGGCGGACACCTTTAATCCCAGCACTCAGGAGGCACAGGTAGGAGGATCTGAGAGTTTGAGGCCATCCTGAGACTACATAGTGAATTCAAGGTCAGCCTGGGCTAGAGCAAAAAATAAAAAAATAAAAAACAAACAAAACAAAACAAAAAAAAACAAACAAACAAACTAGAATTGGGCTGGAGAGATGGCGCAGGAATTAAGGTGCTTGTCTGTAACAACAACCCCAAGTTTGATTCCCCAGGACCCATGTGAAGCCAGATACACAAAATGGCACATGCATCTGAAGTTTGTTTGCAGTGGCTGGAGGCCCTGGTGCACCCATTCTCATTCTCTCTCTCTCTCTCTCTCTCTCTCTCTCTCTCTCTCTCTCTCTCTCTCTCTCTCCAAATGAATAAATAAAAATACTTTTTTAAAAAACTAGCCTTGGGAAGCACTCACGAAGGGTTATTTTTCAAAGTCAGTTTTCTGTTGGTAAGGGGGCTGCCATGCCCATGTAAATCAAGGTGTAACTCAGCCAGGTAGCTTTTCTGCCTTTCTTGGTTTTGAAAAGAAATCACACATTTCCAAGCCTAATTCCTTCTGGGTCATTATTTATATATTTCCCCAGAGACTCTGTGGCCTGCCTTCCTCACTGGGCCACTGGGCCGGGTTCAGCTGACTGCCCCCGACTG
>PVHP010030123.1:0-22043 GCA_004024765.1 Zapus hudsonius
GGGTGGTGAGTTAGCGGCCTGCACTGGGATAGGTGAGTATGGACGACCTGAGAACACCTCATTTGGGGGCCTGAGTGGTGGGAAGTGTGGGGATGGGTACAAGGAAGTTTGTCTGGTACCCATTGCCAGTCCTGCTGAGATGGGAATGCTGGTTCCTGTGGCCCATGGGGGTTGGGAGTCAGGGTTGATGGAGCCGGAACCGCCTACCGAATTATCAGGGTTTCACCTACTCATACATCCTTAACCCTTTGTTCTCTGTGCTCTCAGTAGCAGTGCCAACAGGCAGTGCCAACAACATGTTGTTGTGACACTGCAACGGATAATTTAAAATTATTAGATTAATTCTGTTCCTTATACCACATGAGCATAATTTCAAGCTAATCATGATGGTGTGCTCCAGCAGTGCCAGCTAGTCTGGAGTCTGAGGCAGGAGGGTACCTTGCGTCTAGAAGTTCAGGTTCACCCTTTGAAACACAGTGAGACCCTCATCTCTTAAAAATGCATAAACACGAATTAACTACACGTCCAGATTACATGAGAGGATATGAGATAAAGCTTATAGAATAAAAGAGGCAGAAAAAATGATTGCAAGGATTTCCACATTTTTCTCAGTTTAACATTAATCTCATTTTCTCCCCATTTTAGCTCTTCTACATTCATGAGATTTTCTATTTCCCTCACACTCTTATTAACATTGAGAGTTTTCTTTCCTTATTCCCTTTAATTCCTAATGACTCCTGATGATGTAAGCATCTATTCATAAGTTAGTTCCTTTGGTTAGCTTTTCCTACCATTCAAAATGAAGTCATTTTTTTGCAATAGTTTTTGAACAATATGTGTTTAATGATTTCCTTGTTTTTGTTTCATGCTGACTTGTAAAAATATGTTATTTCCTTTCTTAAATACCACACATACTGTCACAGGGCACAGAGTCCTCTTTGTGGGTTCTTGATATATCACTGATAAACATTTTTTTTTTCCCAAAAGACTCCCAAAGGAACTTGAGGACAATTTATTAGATTAGAAAGACCAACAGGGTGGGGACAACAGATGTCAGTAGGAAGAGAGGGGGGGGGGAGAGAGGGGGGAGAGGGAGGGAGGGAGGGAGAGAGAGAGAAAGATTCATCCTTAATATACTGCCAGTAAAAAGATACATCTTGGAGGTTTATGTGAGCACGTGGGGTAGAGAGAACCAGGAGAAAGAACCAGGTACTCATGGCCATTGGGCCTTGAAGTATTTGTGGAAGAATTCACAAAGTTCCTCCCCTGCTGGCATAAAGTGGGTCTTTGGTGTGAAAGCAGCCCTTTCTCCTTTTAGGCCAACTAAGGGAAAATATTAAACTTTAATATTATTTGGCTTCACCTTATCAGCTAGGTGTTGCTCTGTGTGGCCTAGAACTCAGAATGTGTTTAAGATAAGAAGGGATAATGGGTAACTATAACTATATCTGTTGTTTCAGCTTGCCCTTTAGTGTGGTTCGCTTTGGGCGAGGAGAAAAACAGCTCACAGTATGCGTCCTTAGCAGGGTGTCCTTTAGCTCATGTTCTGAGCCCCTCCCGTCACTCAGCATCAGTCTTACAGTGAGTGGCCTTTTTAAATGTAACAACAGAAGCCCCACTTTAAAATGACTTCTAAGCACATTGGAGGTTTTCCATTATAGTATTTGAAAGCTGCCTCTTTATTATTATTTTTTAATTCCACTTCTACTAGGTGTTATTGACCACTTAACATGTCATTTGCTTCATAAGAACCAGATTTATTGATAGCTATATATCTGGAATAATGCCTGGGAAGGAGATGCCAAAGAAAGGCCTTTTTATTCCCTTTCTTCCCGCATGGTCACCCCCTGTCAATGCCTTCACTATTTGGTACTTATGACATATGATTCTTTTATAAAATAGGATGTTGTTTTAGTTGGTCTCTATATCCCACAAAGTATTTTTTTTCTGAATTAAGTAGCAAGTTCTGTGTTCATAATGTCCCCAGAAAGGAAGCTAATAAAAATGTTTTTCACAAGTCAATTTGATTTTTAGTGCATAATGGTTTGAGTCAGAATGTTGGCTTTATATATGATCACATACAAAGGATCTTGGACTAGCTATTTGGCGCTTGTGGGTTTCCCCCCAGATTTTATCCTCATGTTTCTGTAGGATAGGAACTAATTACTTATACTTCTACGACTTGTATAGATAATGCCCTCATTGTTTTCAGTTTGTCTTCGGAATAAAGGGTTGAGGTTCATAACAATTATATCTTATGAAGATGAATTTATAGAATCATTTGACTATAATATAAAATGTAAATTACATAATAAGAATGTGTGGTGGTTTAATTCAGGTATCCCCTATAAATTTATATGCTCTGAATACTTGATCCCTAGCTGACAGCAATTTTAGAATGAGAACCTCATTGGAGGTGAGCTCTTGGGGGCAGACTACTTGGTTTTACAGCTAGCTGCTTTGTGGCACAATCTCCTATTGCTGTTGTCCACCTGATGTTGGCCAGAAGGTGATGCCCAGCCTCTTCTCATGCTACCATTTTACCTGCCATGATGGGGTCTTCCCTTAAGTCTAGAAGCCAAAATAAACTCCTTCTAAACTGCTTTTGCTCAGGTTCTTTGTATCAGCAAAGAGAAAGCTAACTGAAACAGTTAAATTGCTACCTGAGAAGTGTTATTGTTGCTGCTACAAGCTTGATTTTGTGGCTTTGGCTTTTTGAAACTAATTTGCAGGAGGAATTTGGGAGGATTTGTAACCTCGGCCTAAGAGACTCCTTGCAGTACTGTAAATAGTTTGATGGATTGTGGTCAGAGTTGAAAGACCTCTATGCAATAAGAACTATGGACCGTGAGGTTTGGTTTATGAGAGTGAGAAAGAACTTTGCTGGGACTGGTCTGGAAGCAGTTTGTGTGAGAGGCTTGCTTCAGTTTGCCTGCCCATGTCCTGAGAACTTGTGCAGGGTTGCATGCATAGAAATAGCCTGGTGTGAGCAGATAGAGATGGCACAGAAAGAAGCAAAATCTTTGGGCCAAAACAGCTGCCCGTTCAGCTGTAATTACACACATTGAGATTAGGCCACTGATCTTCACTGAGACAGTAGGAAGAAAGCAGATTTTTTTTTTTTTCTGAAGTCAGGGGCCTGAATGCTGAAGGAGTGCTCCATTCTTCAAAATCTGCCTTATTCTTCCCTGTATTAACAAGTTGGTAGCCCACCCGATACTATGAAGTATAACAAATGCAGGAAAAAGAGGGTCATTGAGTTTGCAACATGGCTTTGTTTTTTGGAAATGGCCACTGGCTGTGTGAAGCAGTCTTTTTGGATTGCCTGCACTGAGGCCCAATAAAGCCATAAGGATGAACCTTGTATTGCAGTGGAGACCCAAATGGAGATGCCAGGACTATGAAATGGCTGCCAAGGAAAGCTGTTAGCACCAGATGAAGTTTTCACAGACTGTGATTAGCCAACCTGGAGGGGTGGAATTGGAACTCCAGAGACCAGTCACTGGTGAGTGAGTATGTAGAATTTTTATAGGTTCTTACCATTCAAACATTATTTTAGTCAGCCATCTCATGACAGGAACCGAAGGGTTCAGTTCTCCCTTGGAGTCTGAGGCTTGCCTTGTTTGTTCTAAAGCTTGTATTGGTTCTGTTGTTCTTTGCTATGCCCAATGCCATCTTTTGAAGTGTGAATGTTTATTTTGCACAATTATAGTTTTTTTGATATTATGACTCAGTTGAAAGACCTTGGATTATGGGAATGTTTGAACAGCATTGGGATGGATAAAAGCTATGGGACTTTTAAAGTTGAGCTGAGTGCATTACATTTTGTATCATGGATCGTTATCAGTTTATGGGGAACAGGCATAGAATGTGGTGGTTTGATTCAGGTGTTCCCCATAACTTTATGTGTTCTGAGTGCTTGATCCCCAGCAGATAGCAATTTTGTAATTGGATCCTTGCTGGAGATATGTTGTTGGGAGCTGACTTATGGATGTTATAGCCAGCTTCCCCTTGCCAGTATTTGGCACACTCTCCTGCTGCTATTACCTACCTGATGTTGGCTAGGAGGTGATGTCCATCCTCTGTTCATGCCATCATTTCACCTGTCATCATGAAGTTTTCCCTTGAGTCTGTAAGCCAAAATAAATCCTTTCTTCCACAAGCTGCTTTTGGTTGGGTTCTTCCTGCCAACAATACTGCTAACTGCAGCAGTATGTTACACATATCAACATTGAAATAAGATTACACATGTATATATCGCCACCAAACAACTTTCATTTTTTTCAAAAGGGATTCATTAGTTTACTATTTTCATATGTGGTAATTGCTCTCATAAGTATGTGTGCTCTTTATAAAAGATATAGAATTCCCCAATAGTAGCAGGTGATTAACCAACTAGGATGCATGCCATGGTTAATCTCTTTTTGAAGCTATTTCATCAGAACACATATAAACTTGTCCCTTAACCACGAACAAGAGAAAATAAGAGAGATTGAGGAAATTCAGTATTTTTGGCAGATAAAGCAAGTTAAATCTCTAGTGAAGTAAACATTTAAGTATTGTTTTTAACTATAGAATTTCCTCATGGCTATCTAAAACAGAGGCAATTATGTATGTGCCTTTCCTATGATCATGTTTAATAAATCAATCATGTAATTAGTGAGTAGAATTGGGTTTATGTGACAGAGGAAGAGTTGCACATAAAGCCAATTCTACTCATTTTGCTCATGTTCAAAGTAATTTTCATAAAATGACTTACTTCCTAATCGACATCATTTTATCAACCTCATCTTTTATCCTTTTACTATTAATTATATGATTGATTATCATACATAATCTCAAATGTAAACTGAAGCAAGCAGCTACTTCTCATCCTATAGCTAGGATTTGCCTCCATAGAGCATCGTTATCTCTCTTCACCCTCAAAGGACACATGATTTCAGGTTGCCATGTGATGGTTCAGTACATCAGGCTTCTCCACTGTAGAGGTCAGACATGTGGCTGAGAGTATTTATTAACTGGCAACCTGGTCCTCAGATAATATTCTACCAGCAGGTCCAAGACTCTATCTCATCTTACAGCTGCTTGATTTTTAAAACATCACTGAAATTCTAAACCATGAAGTGATTGTCATCATTGTGTTGGCTTAAATGTGATCCTGAGGTCCCCAGCCACCATCAGGAGCCCTGCAGTTTCTGGATGCTGCTGCCTCTGGATTGCTTGCTTCTTCTCTGCTACAAAATGAACTCATTCCACGATGGTGAGTTTGCACCCACTGTCCTCAGTATTCATATTTCGAGACAGGAAGAAAAACAAATATTTGTGTGGAAGCAGATATAACTGCTGTCTTTAGCCCTGGTAGCATTTAGATGTCTGTTTTGCTTATTTGTTTGTTTTAAACAAACATTTAGGTCCTCCTCCAGCCTATCAAAACCTGTAGCAGTTTTCATCAGTGAGAAACAGCTCAGTTCTTTCTCTCTAGTTCTCTGCCCAGTATAGACCCCCCCCCCCCGTCTTTGTTTTTCTTCTTCACCCTTTTCCCTTTTGGAAATTTTGGGGGCCAGAGAAAATTTCAGTAGCCCTACATACTATCTCCCTCAAAAGTGGGTATTTTCACCAACCACTGATGAAAAGTACAATGGAGAACTTTCAAAGCTTCAAGGTGAGTTTACTGCCCATTCGAGACACATCTCTACAGGTGGCTTCAAAGGAAATACTTGGATAAGAATGTTTGAGCCCAGGACCTACTAAGTATACATATACACTTTCCCAGTTTTTCATGTGCATACGACATGGACAAATTCAGGAACAGGTGGAACAGTTCTGGAGCAGTGCCCAGAGGCATGAAATAGCGTATTTTACCACAGCCTCATCTTCAGTATTTTCATTGCTATATTTATAACTGTTTCAGACTTTGAATCAGACTTTGAATAGAATGAATAGGAAATATAAGTAGGAAAGTTCTATAGTTAATTTTTTTGTCTAGTGTTTTTCTCTTGACCAGTCTTCAGAGGTTTATCTCCTCACAAAAACAAAATTCTCATCTTGAATATGATATTTCCTGCAACCTAATCAGGAACATATTCATAAAGACAACTTTACCTTATCACAGTTTGATTCTATTAGAGCCCTTTAAAGGGTTTATTATTGCTCACATTATTTTTGTTATGCTTTGTTTTTAATTTAGTTTACTGATGTTAGCATTTCTCAACCTACACATACCAGTGCTCGTCAGTTAGGAAAGAAGTTAGGAAAAAGGATTTATTTTCTCTTGTCTAGTCCCTGGGTGAAAGACTTTGTAAGGAAGTTTAGTTTTTGGCTCTAGTTCCTGATAAAAATCCTTTTGTGGTGGAAATCTCTTTCATTCATTCTTAAAAGTGTTTATTATCACCATGCTCTAACCAATTTAACTGGCCAGTTCTTATGAGTATTTATATTTTAAATACTTGCTTGAATATTTTTTATCCTATATAATATATAGGATGGCTATGCCTCCTTTTACCTTTTCAACTTGACTGAGTATCAAGCTTAATTTCTTTTACATAATTTACCAGCGAGTATGTAGAATTTTTCATAGGTTCTTACCATTCAAACATCTTTTTAGTCAACCATTCCATGACAGGAGGGTTCAGTTATCTCTTATTGAATCTAACAGGCAGTTATGTAGACATGGGGTTTGGGTACACTATGCTCGCAGCCAAGGCTTTGAAACTTTCTTAACTGACATAAATCATTGCATTTTGAGGGTCCATTGATTGTGGTGCTAATGGTAGAATTCTACTCAGAATGTTTTGGGGACCCTGATTGTTGTTCTGCCCTAATTCTGATCCTAGGTAACTTTTCTTGCTACAGATCTGCAAGTCCGCTAACGTCATTCCAATTTTCATTTTCTTTGTACATTAGCCAGAGGTTGTTTCTGTTGATCTGATTAATACCACCTCAACATATGTTCACTATGAGTCGACGATAAATGGTCATTTTTCATGCTGCTATACCTTATCATTTATTCACATAATAGTAGAGTAATTTAATCTTAGTGTGTATTTCTAGTGCGCAGTCGTAAAAACAAACAATAAAATAAAAGAACTCCTAATTATATTTTTTACGATTTGGCTATTTAATTTTTCTAAATTAGAAGTTCTCAGTGAATTTTTTTGTGTGTATGTGTGATGTATGTGTGCAGATGCAACGCTCCGTGCTCCTGCGGAGGCCAGAGGAGAATGCCCGATGCTTCCTTCCATCACTCATCTCCCCCTTTCCTTGAGACACAGTCTCTTCACTGATCTGACTGATCTGAGCATATGTGTTTTCAGGAGCACCAGAGGTCCTCTGGCCTCTGCGTCCCTCAGAACTGGGGATACAGACATGTGCGATACGCGCGATCATGCCTAGCTATTTATGTAGGTTCCAGACCATGGGACTTAGCAGTCTCAGCTCCCTTGGATCCTTATCATCATGTGGAAGCACTTCCTAGCATTTTTTAATGGCAAATTAAAATGACTTTTTGGGGTTTAATTATAACTAGGCCTAAATTCATCAGAACATACATTCTTAAGTGAGTTTCTCAACACATGGTCATTGTCAACGACTCCACTAAATGGAATGTGGAGAGTGCTTGCATTATTTGCCCAAGGATTTTACCTTTCTAAGCCCATGTTCTTTGGTATAAAAGCCTTGAAATGCTTTCCTGCTCTGATAATGAACCTGAGCATAGACATGAACATTCTCTTTCTCACTGTTTCTCACTCTTTCTCTGCTGTTGCTATGAGACCATGGCCAGGACGGCTGGCTGGGGGATGAGGCATGAGCAGCAGTGAGGAGATATCCTGTTCATCACAGCAGAAGTCGTTCTAGACTGGCCAACTCATGAGTGACTCTAGCTGACATATGAACACACCTGCACCCTTCTTAGTTCAACTACTGCTTACCAATTAACCTGCCTTGGAATAGTTTGTTATAAAATATTATAGGGCAATAGGTAACTGACAGGTAAGAGACACATTCTTATGCATGTGGAAGGATTTTGGAAAGGATCTCTTGAGAGGAAGCTATGCCATGTGTCTTGATGCATTTTATTAGAATTGAGGTGATGATCGTTTTCCCTCAACTCAAACCTACACAAAAGGGCTTGTGAGAGATCACAAATTAAATTTCACAAGTATCTCTTCAATTTTGTAAACACTGTAAAAAAAGAGTTATGCTTGGGAATTTAGTTAGCTGAGGCTATGTCTGTTGTTTCAAGGTAAAAAGACATTTAAACTTTGAAGCAGATATAATTTTACTGATAGCAGAGACCAAAGATGTACACTTCTCTTGTGGGTACAAATAGTCTGTCTTGGAGTGATTTTCTATTCTTCCCAATGTAGTTATCTTGAATCCACAAGAATGTAAGGTAAACTCCTTAAATTACGGGAAGAAATAGGAGTGACTGTCAGTGGAAAATAGATGAAGTGACATCCCCCTCTTGTCGTTTCTGTTTCTCAGAAGCACAGTTGAATGTTCTCATGAGCATTCTCCATCAAAGCCTTAATACTTAGGAGTAACAACAAATCAACATTTGCAAAGCAACAATGCTATTTCTGTATATTATATTTAAGTCATGCCTTTCTTGATCTTCTTCTTATTTTTCCTTCCTTAGCTTGACCCAGAGGCAGATGGAGGAGAAAGGGTAGAAAGATAAGGTGAGTAACCTGAGAAGATAATTTTTTCCTGCTCTTGTGCCTGAAGATGAGCCATTCTGGGGAGTGGAGAGAAGTCACAACACTGACTGTAGATTGACGTGTTGATTAACACCAGTTGACTAGACACACACATTTCTGAAGTGAAGAAGGGATATATTCTGCAACTTTAAATACCAGAAATCTTTGCATTTACTAAAAAATATTTTTTAAAATAATGAGTGCCAGAATTTTTATCTATTAATGAGGACAAACTCTCCTATCCTTAAGTGATTAAATTTGAGAGACAGTGGAAGACAATAATTGGGTTGTTCTCTGAATATTATATTCCATAATTTTGCTTGGTCATTATTCTAGTTAGATATACAATAATAATATCATTTTTCACAAAATCAACATAGAAAAGTATATTCTTGACTTTAAAACCATCTAAAATTTTTCTATCAAGCTGAGGAGGAATATAAGCAACTTACAGTGTCTTAGAATTACCCACTCATTATTTATTTTTAAATTTCAACTGTATACCAGGCATTTTTCTAAGTTATAAGAAGACCCTGGATAGCCAGGCATAGTGGTACATGCCTTTAATCCTAGCTCTTAGGAGGCAGAGGTAGGAGGGGCAGTAAGTTCAAGGCCACCCTGAGACATAGTGGATTCTAGGTCACCCTGGACTAGAGTGAGAAGACCCTACCTCAAAAAACCAAACACTAAAATAATAAGAGAATAGCCTGGCCCTGGAGAATAAGATATACATCTTTCTGGATTACAACCTAAAGTTCAAAGAGGAGCTGAGTTTTAAATAAGTAATGCCAAAGATAATTACAGTTGTGGAAAGGCAAGCATTGGAAGCCCTTTCTATATCTGCATGATTATTAAGTGCCTATAGAAAAGGGCTCCTGACATTATACTGTTCCATGCTTACATAGCAGATAAGAGATGCATACATTATTATATTCTAATATTACACCATTAACAGTTAGTATGATCAACACTGAAGGCAAACATAAGATCCAACAACAATTCAGAATCAATAAAGACTAATCATGCTTATTCACAAAAGACAAAGGTAGAGGTGGTGTTTCAGTTACACATTGAAAAGCAGGACTTTGGAGTTCAGGAAATGTGTGAGTCTGAAGAAATAGGCTCCATAAAACACAAAGTGGTTCACGGAAAACTAATTGTTCTGAGATTAAGCAACAGTCCTTCGACAATAGCTTTACACAGCCTTCATCATGAAAACCAAGAGTTTAGAAGTCACCTAATTTACTTCTTGTATGCCTATTAGTTTAACCTTTTAAATATTTTTTATGTTTTCTATTTTTAAGTTACTTTATTTTATTGCCACTAGCTTATAGTAGAGCAAGAAAATAATGTGTCGTCATTATTACTATATAATAATCATATTCTGGTGGAGAAAAATAGCATGTGATCATTATTGGTCATAGAAGACTCTTACATTCTGAATATTTGTACCGTAACTTTTATTTTCCCTAGTAAAAGGCACTTTTTAAAAAATCACGTTTGTTCCTTAGGCAAATCATTCTGATGACTTTATTTCAGACATTTTGTTCACTGAATGTATTCCAGGGGACATGTGATGGGGACACTCAGCCCAAAATTTTCAGATTTTAAAAGTGGTTAATTCTCAGAGTATTATAATCCTGTTGACACAGTTTAGAGATAAATGGTTGTTGATACGCTGACAGTTGCATTTTGCAATGTGAAGGACATTATTGCCATTCAGAACTATGTGGCTGGTTTCCTGGTATAAATGGACTTTGGAACAGGATTACATGACCAGGATTGTGTGGCGTTAGAATACTCAGCTGTGAAAGGGAGATGAAAAATAAAGGCAATGCTTAGAAGCAGATTTAGAGTCAAGGGAATATTCTTTCTAAAGTGGAAGATATTTGATCACGTTTGTAAGTTGATGACAAAGATTTAGTTGAGAAAAAGAGTAAGAATGGAAAATTAAATGTGAGTCAGAAAGTTTCCTCCAACATAACAGCAGACCCTCTCCATATATATATATGCAATTTTATAATTTTTTTCTGAGAAATAAAAATGGAAAGTTCCTCTCTAATAGCGACTTTTTCACTGAGAAGAATTGTTAGAGAAAAAGAGAAGAGACAGGGGCTGAAAGGAGGTTTGAAGAAAATGGAAAATTTTATTATAGTTAATTATGGGGAAAGGAAAGTGGGTTGGCTAGAAATGATAGAAATCCCAGAGTATGAGAACTCATTTACAGAAGCTGATTGTGACTATTTTATAAGGATGATTCTATTTCACTTATATAATTCTGTTCTCAAAGCATGAAGAAAGGTAAGAGTCAGGATAATAGACTTTATACTGTGCTATTTTTTTCCTTTGGTGTTTTGAGGTGGGGTCTCACTCTAGCACAGGCTGATCTGGAATTCACTATGTAGTCTCAGGGTGGCCTGGAACTCACAGTGATCCTCCTACCTCTGCTCCCTAGTGCTGTGATTAGAGGCACGTGCCACCACGCCCAGCTTGTGCTAAAATTTTAATGCACTTCTAGTTTATATAAAGTCTACATCCAAAACTTCAGTATCCTTATTATGACTAGTAAGCAGTCACTATCTTCATATTTCTGGGACAAACCTCTGACCAGAGCAGTTTATGGGAGGAAAGGTTTTATTTCAGGCTTACAGTTCAGAGAGGAAGAGCGTGATAGAGAAAGTTTGGCAGCAGGCTCACAACTTTACATATCCACAGCAGAAGGAAAGAGCAGCTAGAGAGTGCCGGCTATCAACACCCAGTGGACTGGACTGTTCCACTCTCCCCCCACGGCAGCAATGCACCTGCTGGAACTAAGCGGGAGCTTAATCACAAACATGGGAGGCTATGGGACCGTTAACATCCAAACCACCACAAATACCACACTACCACATCACGTGGCAATATCAAACTGCTGATAACTACTTTTGGTTAAGAACAATTTATTTGTTGATATGCTGTGCCACTTGCCCCCATTTCCTCCCACAGTGGATTTATATAATGCGGTTTAGTCCAGTGGTGGCGCTTGATTGTTGATGTGAATTAAGTTTTCTCATGATCTGTGCTGAGTTTCTGCTACTCTACCACATCTTGCCTGTTGGGCTCTTTTCCTTAACCAACTTCAATCTATACAGAACTATATTTTCTCTCTCCTTGGTTTTTGCTATAGTACAGGTGTTCATGATCCAAATATCTAAGTTTAATTAGTGTTTCATTTTTTATTGTCTGTTAGTAGCTCAGAAGATAAAAGAGATATAACTCTGAATTTTCCCCCATGATGGATTTCAACAAAAAGAAGAAGTTGTATTACCGTTTACTTCCTGCAGACTTATGACACAGTTATGAAAGGTTCACTGTAACTCTTGACTCATATTAAAGGCAAAAAGGAAAGTGAACCCATTGTCATGGTCACCATTAACATTGTCATCTGACTAGGGCACAAAAAGCCCCAGGAGTTAGGTTCAAAATCAAATTAAGGAAAAGAGAGTATTTTGGTAAATCACAGTGTCTTTCAGGCAGTTTGTCCTTATTCCCAAATTTAAGGAGAAAGCTGCAGTACAGAAAAGTGAGGAAGAATTTACAGCAGGAGGCATTTGCAGCACTAGCAACCATTGTTTGAAAACTACAGGCACGATTAGAGTGAAGTGTGTGACAGCCTGTATCCGAGGCCCTCTGAGTCAGGAGCTTTTGGATAAACACACAGCACTGCAGAGAGACAGTTGCAATATGTGCAAACACCCTTGTCCACGGAACCCTGGAACAGCACCAAGAGCAGTGGGTGCTGAGACTCTGGGAGACAGCTTTTCTTGGGAACTTTCATACTATGTGACTGGAATCCTTTCTTTTTTATTTTTTAATTATGGGCTTTATTGTATGAATATATAGCATGTTGGTCATATTCCCTTATTTCTCCTCTTTCGCCCCCATTCCATAGAGGACCCTCTTCAGTGGGGTTATTGTTCATCATTGTGGAGTCTTAAAGGCATTAGTCAGTCTGTGTAAGGATGGGAGGTGCCTCAAGATATTCCTACACACCCTGAGGCTCTTGCAGTCTTTCTGCCCCCTCTTTCACAATGTTCCCTGAGCCTTGGCAGGCCTGTTAGAAGTCTAAAGAAGTGTTGAGCTCTCTGCAGCCTCTGAATTTCTGCTTTGATGAGTTTTTTTTTAATATATATTTATTGTCCATAATGTGTTACATTATTTAGTGGGCAAACCATGCGTTGTTATCCCGAATTCCCCAATTCCCCCCCTCCCCATCCCTGATCCTCCTCTGTGGGCTGTCTGTATTAGTCCTTGTGGCAAGGTATCCTGTATATCTTAGTACTCATCCCAGTCTTCCTGGCCCAAGTGTGTTGTCACTGATGGGTGTCATGCCTCCGGACTGTCTCCCCCACCACGGCTCTCACAATCTTTCCGCCCCCTCTTCCGCTTAGTTCCCATCTCCGTGGAGCTGGTTGTCAGGCTAGCAGCGAGAGCAGTACTAGTGTTAAAATTGCTACTTCCTCTGCAATATATTCAGGGCCCCCAGCAGATGTGGGCATAGTGGCTGAACTCGTGGCAGACAGTCGGCTATCTTTTCTTGTCATATTGATGGTTCTTGGTTCTCTCTGGTATTCTCTGTCATTTATTAAAAGAAATACAGATTCCCCAACCAAGAGTGAAAGCAGCTTGGATTAAAGGGGGTAAGCATAGTTATTTGAGAGTTTTTGATATGTATGCCCATTCTTCTTAGCCAAAGTGGAAGTGGAAGCTTCTTTCCAGAGTCTACAAGTTTCCTATCCACAGGATTCTGACTTGGTTCCTATTACTAGGAATGAGTTCTCTCCCACTGAGTGGGCCTGGTATCCAATACAAGAATAGTTAGTTACCTGCATAGGCTGTGTGTCACTATTGCACACGTGTTTAACTCTTACCCCGCTGGTAGATTCTGCAGCATTCAGGTTCTCCTACTTGTTCCTGCTCTGGGTGACCATTATCCATTAGCAGGTCTCCCTGTTCAGCACTCTGAGGGCTAGCCAGACAGGAGCTAGCTTTCCCTTCAGCTCTAGCAGGATCTCTTGGTGTCCTGTGACCCCAGTGTGTGTTGTCTTCAGCAATAGGGTCTTACCATTTAGCTCTGGGTAGCAACCAAGAGGTTTGGCAATAGCCTGTGTCATTTTGGGGATCTCTTGGGTCTTCCTCACCAACAGCTCACCATGAGGAATAAAACACTACTGGCAGTGGGGTTTACCAGCCAGGGCCCATGTTTTTAGAATTAAGCTTTCTCCACCTTTTATAATGCACTTCTGCCCAGACAATCCCCACCTCCTCACACTTATTAAGGGTTATATAGTGTAGTTTTCTGTCTATGAGGAAGGTTTCTATGAAGCTCAGTTTTGTGTAATTCCCCACCCTCCCTTCTTCCTACCCCTTTACCCCTCCAAGACTCTTCCATTCTCTGTGTTCTGTCCCTCACCTCACCTGTCAAGTATCCCCTCCTTCCCTCCCTCCCTATTTCTGCTTTCGCCTAGTCTCATTCTAGTTCTGTGTTAATACACATGATGCTTACTGCTGCTTATAATCATCTCAACATATCCAATGAGAGAGAACACGAAGTATATGCCTTGCTGAGCCTGGGTAACTTTTTTGTATGATTTTTTTCTACACTACTTCTATCAAATACATATTCTTCTTTTTAGCAGCACTTGGAACCTTCTCTAAAATAAATTATATATTAGGACATAAAGCATGTCTCCACAAATTCAGGAAAATTGACGTAATACCCTGCATTATATTTGACCACCATACAATAAAGCTAGAAATCAACAACAGTAACAACAGAAAATACACCTGGAGACCGAACAAGTCACTATAATATGAAGAATGGATTGTTGAGGTAAAAAATAAATCAATAAATTTATAGAACTGAAAGGCAATGGGACACAACGATGGTAGTGCTAAGAGGAAAGTTTATAGCACCCAATGCCTACATTACAAAATTAGAAAGATCTCCAATAAATTATTTAACTATCCCTCTGAAGGCTTTAGAGAGCAAGAACAATCCAAACCCCAACAGTACTAGATGAAAAGCAATTATCCAGACCTGAGCAGCAATCAATGACCTGGAAATACAGAACACAGGTGTTTTTTTTTTAATTGATAAAATGAAGAGCTGTTTCTTTAGAAAAATAAACATAGTTGATAAACCCATGGCCAAACTGTTCAAAAGAAAAAAGAGAAAACTCAAATCAACAAGATTATAATTGAAAATGAAGATATCACAACTGATACCAATGGAATTAGGAAAATCATCAGGACATATTTCAAGAACCTGTGTTCTGCAGAATTGGAAAACCTGGAAGAAAGAGGTGAATTTCTTGCCTTATACCACTTATCAAAACTAAATCCAGAACAGATAAATTACCTGAATAGACTTACAACATCTAATGAGATTTAAAAAGCAATCAAACACTTCCAAAAACAACAACAAAAATCTAGGCATCCTTTCTTGAACTGTTAAGAACATAGCTTGGAGTATTGCCTTCTCTCATTGTAGTTCCTTTAAATTTCTTGGTTGGTGCAAGCATACCCTTCAGAGGGGGCAGCACGACAGGTCCCAGATTGAAAATTGCACTTGTATTTTTTTTTTTTTTGGTTCAAAAGCTTCCTGTCTTAAAATCACACCAACACTATCCATAGTGGACTGATATAAACACATGGCTTTGCAAGGGGCTGACTATCTTCCTAGGTAGAGAACAGTAGAGAACAAATCTTAATCACATTGACCCCAACTTCTACCTTAGGAGTCAGAACTCAAGACTATAAACAGTTATAGGAACTTGAAGTTTTTGGTGGTTTGAATCAGATGTCTCCCATAAACATATGTGTTTTGAATGCTTAGTCCCAGCTGACCCAATTTGAGACGTAGATCCTTGCTGTGTGTGCTGTTGAGGGTAGTCTCAGGGATATCGTAGCCAGGCCCCCTTTGTCAATGTTCCTCTCCTCACTCTCCTGCTACTGGTTTCCACCTGCTGTGACCAGGAAGCGACATCCAGTCTCTGATCATGCTATGCTTTCCTCTGCCATCATGATGCTTTCGCTTAAGATAGTAAGCCAAAATAAAAATTTTTTCTCAGCTGCTTTTGGTTGGGTGCTTTATTCAAGCAAAGAGAAAGTTAATACAACAAAGTTTCTGTAAAGGCATCCTGAAACCAGCCCGAAATATTCATAGCTACCTGTATGTCTAACTGGACTAATCTCTGATCATTGATGCCCAGGTTCAAAGTGAAGACTGTGTATTGCCTTTGCAGGTCATGGACACCTTTGACAGGCATGATCCGGAGCCTTTGATACCTGCAGGGTATGGGAAGAAATAGCTGAGCGACTGACAGGAGAACTTCATCAGAGTAGTATTAAAGCTGAGATAAGAGGAGAACCATAGGATGAGTGATAGTGCTTTCTTTTTAAAAAATTAATTAGTAATTAATGTATGGAGAGGGACATGTTAGGGTCTCTTACCATTGTAAATGAATGTCCACTTAGCTAGAAAATTGAATCCTAGATGGCAGGCTTTGTAAGCAAGCACCTTTAACTGCTGAACCATCTGCCCAGCCCCAAGGAATAGTGTCTTGTGTTCCTTTTAGCAGTATTTGTTTTTGTTGTAAATGCCACCTGCCCACAACCCAGAATAAAAACACCAAATCTCTATTTGTCTACATTTCTTTTATAGATAAAATTTAAAGTCCAAAAAGCAAAGAACCAAACACATCTTGCCAAATGTGTACAACAAAAGTTAGTTTTCATGGAAGCCCTAAAAATCTATCAGCCTTAGGAGAAAAACTAAAATTATAAGATAAGGAACTTCTATAATATATCATCAACGCTACTTAAATTGTGAAAAAATACTGGTTTCATTTCAAGTGTCACCTTTCAGATATTAGAAACAGAGTTCACCTAAAGTATTAGTTTTAGTGCTGCTCACCTCAAGTTTATTAATAAATTTAACCTGTAAAGAAAGCTGCCAATGGAATATATATATATATATATATATATAAGCACTCATATCATGTCTTGCCTTCTTCAGAAAAAAGCATTAAACACTCAGACAAATTTTGCTTTCCCAGTTTCCCAAGAGGACCTTGTTTCCATGGATCAGAGGAGGGTAATGTACTCAGAAAAAGAATTTACTCAAAAAATTGTCTATTGGCTACAAAATGGGTTTATTTCCCTGGAGTTTAAAACCTGTTGGGTTACAGTCATGAAAGGTGTATGGGCCATAACTGTTAACAAACTTGGATAGACCCTAGGAATGTGACATCCATCTAACCAAGGGTCATGACCCAGAATTAATGAGAATAACTTATTTCTAGGACTGAACATGTGTCTATGATCATATATTTTTAAAGTAAGAAATAATCTTTTTATGTATTTATTATTCACAAGGAGAGAGAGACAGAGAGAATATGAATGTGAGAACCATGGCCTCTTGCCACTGCAAATGAACTCCAGATGCATACACTACTTTATGCATCTGACTTTATGTGGGTACTGGGGATTTGAACTGTAAGGTCGGGTACCCCCGGAGACAGACCACCAGAGACTCGAGTCAGAGCAAAAGCACGGATCGCTTTATTTGAGCAGGTTAGAACCCAGTCCGTGGTCACACAGCAAGGCACAGCAAGCTGAGACCAACATCCCCGAGTGCAGGATCTCAAGCCTTTTTATAGACAGAAGTAAACAGTTTGCACAGGCTATTTTCTCATTGGTACATTCATATGTTCATAATTTTGGCGGGTGCGGGCTTTTCAGTCCAGGGGTTATGTTTAGTCATCCTGCGTAAGCATTTCACAGAAACCAAGTAAGCGGTTACTTATTCTTATCCTCCTATATTTCTATGGTGCAGGCAGCTTACAGAAGTCAGATAAGCAGCAAGTTATTTAACTCCACTCTCCTGTGCTCTATCTGGCACATCTGCTGTTCTTCTCAGGATCTATGGCACAGCTACTTTTCTGAGTTTAAGAGAGCAGTTTAAAGTAAGCATTTTGCATTTAGCCATTATTCTCTATTTTTACCCTCACAGAACCTGAGCTGTCAGGTTTAGAAGCAAGCTCCTTAACCACAAAGCCATCTCTCTAACCCATAAAGTAAGAAATAATCTTTTAACATGGATATTGAACTTGTGACTAGACTCTTAACTTTTAGATCCCGTGTCTCTCATAAATACCCAGTGAAGGACGCATATCTTCATATTCACAGACACTGAGGCACAGAATATTAACACAAAACTGCGGGTAAGTACAACTTGTGACTTTCATCAACCAACTCTGATCACATCTTTCTGAGTGCTCTGTATCAAGCTTTGAAACTGAGCAGACATACTGTGATAGTTCAGGAAAGCTCCATAGACCCCACTCCCCTTGAGTGGGAGGTGTCTCTAGCCAGAGCTCAAACCTAGATGCAAAAACTGATTGGTCAGGTATAGACCAATCAGCTATCTCTCTGACTTACCTAGTGAAAGTTTTAAAAAAGCTTCCCTAGAACAAAGGCAGTCTCTTCCACATGGCATCCCAGAAGGAGACTTTCATTTTCCTTAGGCTGGAGTGAGGGGGACTCAAGATCTTTCCCACATGAACTTTTCCTCATGATGGGAGCTCTCTATTATCTTCCTTTTCCTGCCTATTTAATTAAGCAACATAAATTTTAACTAAAACCTCTGCCACATATTCTCCCCACACTGGTGGCTGGAGAACTCTGTAACTCCCCAGGTTCCCTTAAATAAAGTCTCCCACTATATCTTAATATCTTGTTGTCTATTTTAAGAAAGATTTTAATTCTCTAACTTTATAGACAAAAATTCAGATACTCAAATTTTGAGGTACATTGAAATTTTTACTGGACATTATCTAAATTCTAATCCTCAGCTCACTCCACTACAATACCTTACCTGGTAGATGGTTCCATACTTTCAGCCTCACTAAGTGAAGATGAATAATAAGTGGGGGAAGTCCAGGTTTCTCTTTGTGATGGTGTGGTAGTTTAAATGGATATCCCCCAATAGATATAAGAGTTTATCAATGTTTTTCTCCAGCGTCCTGGCTGGAGGGTGTGTCACCTAGGCCTGATCCTAAGGTCCAGCCATAAGGTATTTCTGGGGTGGATATAAAATTCCAGCTATACATGTGCAAAGAGAAGTCAGAGGTCAAGTTTGAAGTTCCTGTTGTTTACTAATTGGAGTGTGCTTGCTTGAGGTGCTAGTGATGGATTTCTCTGTCTGCTTGGATCTGTGAAAGAGGGCCAGCCTCTTTTGCCATTCTGGAACTTCCCCTGGATCTGTTACTTCAATAAATAGTTTCCTCCAAAAACTGTGCCTGGTTTGGAGATTCATCCCTATGGTGTGTGGCTGACTACAACAGATTTGCTACCAGAGTGGGGGGTGATGTTGCTGAGATTAATCTGACCATGTGGATTTTGGTCTTCTGGAACTTGTGTGCTGGAGGAATGGGCATGGACTTGGTACTTAAAATTGAAGATGCCTTCTAGAATGGTGAGCCATGTTTTATGGGCTATTCTGGTGATAATTTGGAAATGCTCAATGCAGAGATAATTACATTTGGAGGCTTGGCTTGTAAACTTTCTAAGGGGAAAGGAGAGACTGCAGGAAACCTTAATAGAACTTTGTACCTGGACCAAGGAGTGGATTCATCCTACTGCCCATGTCCAGAGAGTTGGACAGAGGTTAAATTGAAAATGGATTGTTGTGCTTGGCTAAGGATATGGGTGAGAATGTAAGATTTAAAGTTGATAAAACCTCAAAGCAAGCTTAACTTACTGGCACAGAGACTGCCTTTACATTACTAAAGGTGCTATTGTTAAAGAGATATTACCATGATGGAAGATGGCCCAAAGGTTTTACATTGAGACAATGGAGAGATGCCTGATGTGTTTCTACCCAAGAAGGGCAGAATGAAAGACTGTGTAAACTCTTTTGAAAGGGGACAGTTGAAAGGAAGAAACCTGTTCTTCAAGGTCATGATTTCTTTTGTCCCCAAATTAACAACATGGCTGTGTCCTGCATACCTGGTATTGCTTTTGGATGCATGAGAAATGCATGCATGGTGTGGGTCATGAAGTGCACACGGTTCCAGGAGCTGCTGCTGAGATACAGTATATGGAACTGGGCATGAAGTCTCTGATTCCACAGTGAAGCCATTGGAAGGTGGACTGTGTTTGGCAAAGAAGACCTGAAAATATTTTGGATATACCAGGACTGTATAAGGGCTACCATGGAATGCTATTGGCTAAGGATGGAAGTTTTCCCCAGATACTCAGCCAAGCTGGAGGGATAGAATTAGAAAATCCAGAGACTGTCGGTCACTGTCTGTGATGAACTTAAGCTATAGATGTTTGATATTTGCCTAATGGTTGAGTTTGCCTTGGCCAAGTCTTTCCTTGTTATGTCTCATAGCAGTTGGAAATGTTTACTCTGTGCCATTATATGTTAAAAGTTTGTAACTTGTTTTGATTTTACAGAATTTACAGTTAAAAGACAATTATAAATCTCAGATAAGACTTGGGACTTTGGAACAGCCTTAAAGTTGGTAAAGACTGTGGGACCTTTAAAGTTGGACTGAACATAATATAGATGGTTATAAATCTATTGGGGGCCTGGGGTGGATTGTGGTAGTTTAAATGGATGTCCCCATATAGATTCAAGATTCAGCCTCTTTTGCCATTCTGGAACTTCCCCTGGATCTGTTACTTCAATAAATATTTTCCTCCCAAAACTGTGCCTGGTTTGGAGATTCATCCCAGCAGTGTGTGGCTGACTACAACAGCTGGTTTGATTCAGGTGTTGCCCAAAAACTTATGTGTTTTGAATGCTTGATCCAGCTGATGGCAATTTGGGAATTGGAACCTAATTGGAGGTATGTTGTTGGTGTGTTATGGAAGTCATAGCAGCTTCCCCTTGCCAGTGTTTGGCACACTCTCTGGATGCTATTGACCATCTGATGTAGGCCAAGAAGTGATGTCCATCCTCTGCTCATGCCATCGTGTCCCCTCAAATTCGTAAACTAAATAAACCCATTCCTCCACAAGCTGCTTTTGGTCTAGTTGACTGCAACAGAACAGTATGGTATGGAGACGTATGAATAGAACTCTGATTCTGTGGTTCTGGCTTTTGGGAACTGATTTGCAATAGGAATATGGACAGATTTGAAACCTTGGCCTCAGAGACACTTTGCAGTGCTGTAAGTACAGCTTCCTGAACCATTCTGATCAGAGTTGAAAGTCCTGAATGCAGTAAGGACTATTAACTATAAGGTTTGGCTTTTGAGGGTGAGAAAGTTTGGACTGATCTAGAAGCAATTTGTGTGAGAGGTATCGTAGTCAGCAACATGTGGCTGGGATGAATCTCCAAACCAGGCACAGTTTTTTTTGACTAAAGCATTTATTAAAGTAACAAATCAGGGGGAAGTTTAATAATGAAGAAAAAGATGCCCCCCCCCCTTTTACAGATCCAAGCAGAGAGAAAAACCCAGTGCCTCCAAAGCAAGCAAGCACACTCTCAACACTAACTTGCCCAAACAGTAGGAACTTCAGGCCTGAGCTCCAACTGCTCTTTTATATATGTGTAGCTGGAATATTACATCTACCTTAGAACTACCCAAGGAGGCCAGGCTAAGGTGACCCCTCCTCCAGCCAGGAGGCTGGAGACAAATATTAAATACACTTTTGAATCTATTGGGGGTCATCCATTCAAACTACCACAAGAGGCTTGCTGATTTTTGCCTGCCTGTGTCCTGAAAAATTGTGCTGGGTTGCATTGTGTGAGCAAATGAATATGGCCCAGAAAGAAAGGAAATCTTTTGGCCAAAGCTTCTGCCTATTCAGCTGCAATTGTTTGAGATTATTAAAAGTTTTGAGATTGGGCCAGCTGATCTGCACTGGGACAGCAGGAAAAATGCGGACTCTCTTTTGAAGGGGCCTGAATGCTGAAAGAGTGTCTTGCTCTTCAATATCTGCTTTATTCCCCTTTGGTTTAACAAGTTGGTATCCCACATGGTACTCCAGAGGATAACAAATGCAGGAAAAAGAGGGTCATTGAATATGAAACATGGTTTGCTTTTTGGAAATGACCAAATGAGGCAGTGTAAGGCAGGCTTGTTGGATTACCTTTGTGGAGGCCCTATGGTGCCATAGGATGAACTGTGGGTTGCAGTGGAGACCCTGTGGGGATGCCAGGACTATGAGATGGCTGCCAGGGAGAG
The DNA here is from genome assembly GCA_004024765.1 of Zapus hudsonius. Lineage (NCBI taxonomy): Eukaryota > Metazoa > Chordata > Mammalia > Rodentia > Dipodidae > Zapus > Zapus hudsonius. Next base: position 21,944 of record PVHP010030123.1, read on the forward strand.
ATGCAGGCACCAAATGAAGTTTTCTGGGACTGTGAGTAGCCAAGCTGATGGGGTGGAATTGGAACTCCAGAGACCTGTCACTGGTTAGAATTATTGGACT